>JAJONQ010034218.1:0-26165 GCA_036250385.1 Solanum microdontum | reverse complement strand
AAATTTTAAATACGTTAGTATGATTATTTGTTTTTCTAATAAATTTACTAATTGATTGTTAGTTTGTTGGTAATATATCATTCAAGTTCAATGTTAGGTTAGTAATTGATTGACAATATGTTCCAGATCTTATTGACTGACGATATTTAATTTTGAGATGTTTCTTAATTTATTACGTTTTCAAATTTTAAACACAAGTTTAAATTGAAAACTCTTAATATCAATTTTAAAATCGTATTTGAATGCTCTAACAAAATCTATGATACCAAAACTTAATTTATATGGCTATCCTTGATGACAAAATTTAATTTGAGCATGTTTACCAAAATTATTGACCAAATCTAAATTTTGGCCAAAACTTAAAAGATAAAATGCTTACCAATAAAGACTGAAAATGGAAGCCTCGAAACCTAAACCAACCATCCTATTAGATATAAAAATGGCCTTCCGAAGCTAATCGCGTTGACGAAATTCTCATCAGAGCACGTTTACAAAAAATGTTAAGCAAAGTCAAATGTTGGCCAAAAGTTAAAAGATAAAAGTTAAAACACCTAACGGTACAAAATGAATATGAAAACCTCAAAATCCAAACCAACCATCCTTAAGACGAAAAATGACCTTCCAGAGCTAACCGCACTGACGAAATTCAAATTTGAGCATGTTTCCCAAAAAAATTGACGTAGTTCAAATTTTAAACAAAAGTTAAAAGTGAAAACGCTTAACGACACAAACTGAAAATAAAAGTTTCAAAACCCGAACAAACCACCCTATGAGACCAAAACTGAATTTATATGGCTAGCCGCGATGACAAAATTTCAATTCGAGCATGATTACCAAAAATATTGACCAAATCTAAATTTTGGCCAAAACTTAAAAGATAAAATGCTTACCAATAAAGACTGAAAATGGAAGCCTCGAAACCTAAACCAACCATCCTATTAGATATAAAAATGACCTTCCGAAGCTAATCGCGCTGACGAAATTCTCATCAGAGCACGTTTACAAAAAATATTAAGCAAAGTCAAATGTTGGCCAAAAGTTAAAAGTTAAAACACCTAACAGTACAAAATGAATATGAAAACCTCAAAATCCAAACCAACCATCCTTAAGACGAAAAATGACCTTCCAGAGCTAACCGCACTGACGAAATTCAAATTTGAGCATGTTTCCCAAAAAAATTGACGTAGTTCAAATTTTAAACAAAAGTTAAAAGTGAAATCGCTTAACGACACAAACTAGAAATAAAAGTCTCAAAACCCGAACAAACCACCCTATGAGACCAAAACTGAACTTATATGGCTAGCCGTGATGACAAAATTTCAATTCGAGCACGATTACCAAAAATATTGACTAAAATGAATTTTTTACCAAAACTTAAAATTTAAAATGCCTAACGGCATAAACTAAAAATGGAAGCCTCAAAACCCGAACCCACTTTCTTACTACATCAAAAATGACCTTCCGCATCTAACTGCACTGAAGAAATTCTCATCTGAGCACGTTTATCAAATATATTGACCAAAGTTAAATTTTGGCTAAAATTTATAAGTCAAAACACCTAATGGCACACACTAAAAATGAAAGCCTCAAAACCCGAACCAATCATCCTATTAGATAAAAAATGACCTTTGAAGTTAATTACGCTGATGGAATTCTCATCTGAGCAAGTTCAGAAAAATATTGACCAAAGTCAAATTTTGGCCAAAACATTAGATTTAAAACACCTAACGGCACAAACAAAAAACGGAAGCCTCAAAACTTGAACCAACCTTCCTGTTAGATAAAAAATGACCTTTTGAAGCTAATGACACTGACAAAGTTCTAATTTAAGAAAGTTTACCAAAAATATTGACCAAAGTCAAGTTTTGGCTAAAAGTTAAAAGTTAAAACGACTAACGACACAAACTGAATATGAAAGCCTCAACACTAGACGCTGATTTACCAAAAAATTTAACTTCAATGGGTAAATTTACCAACTATTCAAATATAAGTTAGTAATTAATAATTTACTAATAAATTTTATCACAGTTGGTAATAGTCACTATTCAACTAAACATTCATATGTAATATTACCAACTAATAATTAATATGTTGGTAAATTTTACCAATAGATTAATGATCGGTTGGTATATTACAAACTATTTTAATGATAGTAATTTACTAACTACAATCTTTATTTGTAGGCAAAATTTCCAACTAATTGGAAATTGGTTGGCAAGTTTACCAACAAATTACATTTCGTTACTAATTTACCAACACATTTATATTTGGTTGGTAAATTTAGCAACACAATCTTGCCGTTGGTAAATGTTTGGTTCGTAATTCATTGGTAATATGTTAATAAAATATATAAACAATTTTTTGTCATATTTACCAACCGATATATACTTCGTTGGTAATATTACCACCAAAAGGTGCGCACTAGTAAAATTTCAGTTTGTAATCCATTGATAGAATGCTGCTAAATTTGGCGCCATTTTTCCCCACTGTATTTACCAACTAAAATACTTAGTTAGTAAGATTTTGGTTGGTAATCTGTTAGAATTTTGTTGTTAAGTTTTAAAATATAATTCAGTTAGAAATATGTTGGTAATTTGTTAGTAGAATACTAACCAACTTAAGTTGTTAGTAAAATCTGTTGGCAAGTTGGGGTTTTTTTGTAGTGAGAAGTTTGAGAACATGGGTAGTAAGGGATAAGGAAGTTAATTAATTATGATATTGAATATTCTCGTCTCCTTTTAGACTTCTAGTTTAGTATTCAAGTGTATTTTCCTGTATTGTAATTCCTTGCAATTGCCTTTGATGTGTTTTATTGTATTTCGTAAAACATATTACTAATATATATCCATGTTAGTATTGTGAAATTGTGAGTTGTTGCAATAACCCATTTTGCCGCCCCCGTTACTATTATATTCTATCAAACTCATTTCTTGGTCTTGTATTGCAAAACCTTACAAAGCTACAGTTGTTATCATTCATTTTCTTTAATTTTCTCTTATCATAATTAAGTCTCTCCAAATTCTAGAAGTGCAAAAAAAACAAGTCTTTATTTATGCATAATTAGTGTTGTTTTTCAGTTCAGTAACTTTTCGTCAATCCTTTTCTAAGAATATCACTCGGAGGGAATAGTGTCCACTAGTAGTGATGTTTATAGTTACGGAATTATGGTGATGTTTGTTTGTTTTTTAAATAAAGTTGTTTGTACTTCAAAGTGTTGCATTTACCTCATTTTGTGATTCCAAATTTGAGTGGTTTTGAACCTTGTTTTACTTTAGCAATTGGGTTTTTGGTTCATTAAATTCATCCTTTTACTTGTTTAGCAAAAAAAATGCATATCTAAGTAGCTATCATATCTCTGCTCAGTGAGAGGTTCATATTTGGTGTTTTGAGCATTTATAAAAGAATACTTGGTTCTTCGAAGCATATTTACTTTAGTTGCAGAAGTGAAAATATGATTTAAATGTTCATAATCAATAGAAACATATCAGATCATACGGTATATCGAGAAGGTGGGTAACAACGATGGAAAAACTGCCGACCTAGGGTTTCTAGTGGCTCCTACATAGGTAGCAGTTGCGCAACTATCATGGCTGCTACGACCACTGGACGACCTTCTTTCGAGGTTGTCCGGCCCGCCCCATCACCCCAAACCACCACATATGCCACCCTTTTCAATTCCAATACTATAAATCCTAAACAATCTGCCCTAATTAACTCAAAAACACTCGTAAAATCAATCGAAATAATCCATGGAGAACCTACTATAACGTTTTCAATGAAGGAAAGTAAAGACTTTATGATCGAAGATGGATTACATCAAACAGTGGTGTTTAAATTATCCCATGGTGCACCAGATTTGAAGATATTAAGGTCAATTTTACTGAAACATCTTGGTACCAAGGGAAATTGTTTAATTGACTTACTTGCTCCAAGACAAATTTTGTTGAGGTTTGATTAATATGAAGATTATGTACTAGCTTTATCTCGCTTAGTTAATTATCTTCTCTACAATGGAGAGGAGAACCAATGTAGGGTTTTTCCATGGTCCATTGGATATAACCCTAAGGAGGAAACGACGTTAGCTGTGGTTTGGATTTCTTTATATAACTTATCTCCAGGTTTGTTTGCAAAGAAGTCTCTGTTGTCTATAGCATCAGCAGTTGGGAAACCAATAGCTATAGATAAAGCTACTCAAATTAAGTCAAGACCTAGCACGGCTAGGGTCAAGGTTATACTTGATCTAATGGAAAAGCTTCCAAATCGTTTAAGGTTGCAGTTTGTGGATGGAAAATCAGGTAAGTTGATCGAGGTTTTTCAGGAGATTGTATATGATAACCTACCTTTGTATTGCAATTATTGTAAGCACCAAGGTCATGATGAAGATAATTGTCGTTTGATCTAGAAAAAAAATCAAAATAACAAACAAATTGATGATACCATTGAAGTTGCTTTAAAAGGTACTACTGATAGTTAAAAGTATCAAGGCGATGCGAGAGAATTATTAAATGAAAAAAGAAAGACTGTAGATGTCGATGAAAGTACAACTACTTCTTTAGATCAACAATTGGTTGCTTCCACTTCTGAGCACAATTGCGTAGACTCAATGGATGTTGATACAAGTAATATTGGTGCTCAAACAACTACCGAAAACAAAGGTGATTGCAATAACCAACATGCTGCAACTAATGAGGTGCAATCAAAAAAGGTTGGGCTGAATTTGATGTCTAATGCTACTAAAAACGCAAGGGGAACACCAAGAGTTGGGGTTGATGCGCCGCGAGTTGGTTCAGGGAAAAAATTAATGGATTCAGGAGAAAAACTAATGGATACATCTGATGTTGAAGATGCTGAAAATTTTGGGCAGCATGTTTTGCAAGTTGAAAATGAGAATCCAACTAAAAACTGGACACTGGTTGCACACAAAAAATCAACTAGTAGTCAGATTCTTTCCCCGACTAGTCAAAATAATTCTTCATGTAGTGAAAAGGGTCCGACTGGGAATTTTCATGAGAGTGAGAAGAAGCAAGATACTAGTAATTCCTCAAGAGACCTATTATGTTAGAATAGCTTTGATGCTTTATTGAAACCTACTGGAAAGCAAGTAAGGTTAACAGAGAATGACAACGATTTGATCCAAGAAAAACAAGTCTTACCACCTGCTTTGAATAGTAAATTAAGTCCAGAAGCTCCTGTATTTGTGTCTAAATGTGTGCTTGCAAAGAAGAATGAGTCAAGGGTCTTAGTGTCAAATACAATTGATTTGGGCGAGGATTCTCTTGATGAAGATGGAGCGGATTTGGGTGAGGATTCTCTTGATGAAGATGAGGAAGACAATATGCTGGGCATTTGCTTTGATAGAGTGGCTAGGGAAAGGGATATATCACCTAGGAAACAAAGAAGTGGAAGCAACAAAAGAAAAAAGAAGTCACATGGAATGCAACATAGTTGGGACGGTAAAATGACTGAGGAGTTTGTTCCAAGGCACCTACCGATGCGATAGGCAAAGCGAAACCATTTGATAGTATCAATAGGTTCAACTAGATCCAATAAATCTATAAAGAAGGTATGAATCATCAAGTGTTGTTGGATAGGTTCGAAGAAGAAGACAAGAGAAAAATATATACTTCAAGTTACTTTTGATGGGCAATAAATCTTTTTTAATTCATGTTTTTGTAATAGAAAGTTTGAGGCTGGTAACTGAACTTTCTTCTTGATTGACATATTTTTACATTATTTAAGCATCGTCATTTGTAATATCATCATGGAGTGTATTAAAAACTCTGTGATGATCAGAAAACACTTAGTTCTGTCTAGCTCTTATTTTCTTCATGCTTGTTAGGTAGCAGAAGTTAGGTAATTCATTAGGATTAGTAAGGTAAGGCCTAGCCCCCCTTGCTTGTACTTGTCCCTATTGATTTTTTTATGTTTAATAAAAGACCACAAGACACTGTCTAGTGGTAAATTTCCTTTAAAAAAAAATAAGATTTAAATATAATTTTATCATGTGTATAACAGCCAGTAACATAAAAGACAAAAGATCTAACAACAAACAAGACTGTCACAGAGTGGGTTTGACTAAATTATTAGCTTTTTAAAATAAAATATAAATAAAAAAGAGTTTTTATTTAATATCAATAAACTCGTTTTACTAGAAAAGCACACATATTCTAAGTGTGTGTAGTGGAGTAACTTCCACTGGTAGTGTGTTTGAAAATTCCACTTTGTTGTTATTTCTCAAGAACATAGGTCTATGTAGAATGCACATATCGAAGAGAAAAAAATTATATGTTTAAACTAATGAATGAAAATTCATGACAACAACATCTTCTCCCCAACCTATATATGGTTATAGGAGTGCCAAACACTAGTTTAGGATAAATGAGCATATATGAAGAAAAAATTATTTACTGCATCTTATAAATTTTGTTAGTAAAGAAAATTTAAATTATGAAACCGAGCGTGATAAAGCAATTTAGAATAAAATGAGCATATTAAAAAAAAGGTACTAAATCTTGAAAAAGTTAATGAAGAAGAATTGAATTTAAATTTAAATTCTTAAACTAAGTGTGGTCAGGTAATTTAGGACAAAATAAGTATATGAATAATTTTATTTTTACTAATCTTTGACTATAATATTTAATAATCAAAGGGTAAGTTCTCATATGTGTCATGTATTTGCTGATTTGATCAGAGTGCAAGACAAACACACTTTATTTTATAAAAATGTTGTTTCTTTATTAAAATCTTAAGCCTTTATTTTAAATTTCATTTGATTATTTATGAGATTCTCTAATAATTAATAATATCATTTCGAAATCAATTTTAGGTGTCTCTGTTGTTGAAATCTCAAATTATATTTGACCATAAAATACTTTCACACTATTAATAAATAAAATTGAATTCTCAAAACAAGTGTGAACAAGCAATTTTGGATAAAATGGGCATATATGAAAAAAAAAATTTACTAAATCTTAAAACAATTAGTGAAGAAAATTTAAATTCTCCAAATAAATGTGATAAAGTAATTTAGGAAAAAACAAGTGTATATAAGGATACTTTTCTATTTACTAATTTTTTACCATAAAAGTTAATTAATCAATGTTTTTTGTTGTTTATTCCATTCTAGAGGGCCTAGTCAATAACTACTAATTATGACATTTCATTTAAGATTCTTTAACAAAACTCTCGTGACATAACATAGACAATTCAGCTAGACATAACATAATATTTTCTATAATCTGTGTTGTATAGGATCACTCATCACACTAATATACAAACTCCCAAACTTTCTCTTCTTCTCACTTGTCAAATTTCAGTGCTGAGAATCTAGCAAAATATTGAACTAAATCCCTCTCTAATTGATTTGGTCGAAATTCATCCCGGAGAATTCACCGGTGAGCTACGATTGAGGTCAACTACTCGACCAAAAACTCCATCACTTTGCTTAGTTCATTAAATAAGCGGGGATTTAGCACATAGAATTTACCTTTGATAATCTCTTCTTTCTAATAAATGCATCATATGAACTTTCTCGTTTAAGAGTTTTAAATATGAAAAACGGATGCAATTTTTTTTCCGTTTATTTACTCAATTTAGACAAGTAATTTTAGTGATGATTATGAACCTAACATATCTACTTGTGAGAATTATTTATTTATTTAGTTTTATTTAATCTTCAATATTTTTGGTGCTATGTTTGGCATTATTTTCTATAGTTGAGTTTTCATGTTGAAAGTGAGATTCTCTTTTTTTAATTATATTTTATCAGGTCCCCATAATATGTTCTAATTATTTTATTTTCATTTTTTTCTTTGAATTTTAAAGTGATAGATTTTAGCATTCATACAACTCGATACTTGTTATTCGGTGTTTGAGCACTACATCTGAAATACTTGAAAATGGTAAAGATTTCGATTTGAATTGCTTCAACATTTGTTTTTTTTTTGCACCAATAATTTTTTTAAATGTTGCAAGGCTATGGTAAAATTGACAACAAATATTTCTTGCTTTGATTTACATTTCCTTTTTCAATCTCTAATGTATGCTTTAATTTTATTTGTGTGCTTATTTTTCTTTCTTTTTTTCATTCTCTAACGTGTGCTTTGATCTGTGTTCTTTTTCATGTACCTTGTGGTATAAGATTAATGTTTTTATGTTGAGAAATTTTATGGTTCAAGTCATATACAATAAATTGAGAGCCAGTTGTTTGAACCAAAAATTATTTTTACTGGTATTCTGTTCTCCATAATGATTCTTGGCATGGATATACTTTGGCTCCTCCTTAACTTGTACAGGGTACCTTAATCAAAGACTAATTTAAAAATTCTAGAATGTGCACTACTTAAAAAAGAAAAGTAGTTATTAAATATTAAATTTAGTGTGCTAAAAATTAATTGGTTCAACTATTAAACAAGATAGCTTCATCCTTTGTATCTAGTCATATGTGTTTATTGATTTCCTTCTTGTCTCCTTCATCAATAGAAATTGAGCCAACTCTTCCAAGCTAGGATTTTTCATTTACAATTGCAGTAGAAAATCTTTTTCACAACAACATGAAATATTTGTGCCTTTATATGCCTTCTCCGTAATAAGATTTTCGATGAAACTTGAATAACCTTCATAATTTATTTTTCATTATTTGACAAGTTTTTATATGATCTTTCCAGTCTTTCCAGAAAAAGATCCCTGAGGCACTTAATGATGTTGATGATCTTGTGCCGAAATCTTCGGACACCGACGAATATAGCATAAATGCCACATCTCAAGGACATGGAATTGGAAACGTCATTTCTATGGGGACAATTTTGCAAAGGGAGAAATCCCCATCAATCCTGCAGAAAAAACAATCAACAATGTGAATGGTGATAAGGATATTTGTGCTGCCTGTAAGATCCCAATGCCTATTGTCATGGGTAATTTCTTCATTGGCAAGCTCCTTCGGGGTACTAGAAGTGTAATTCCACCTAAACGGTGGACGATTAGTTTTAGGAAGAAAGAAAGTCACGCCAGCAAGGCTTGAGTTAGTAATGGAATTGGTATAGAAATCTGAGAACGTGGGTAGGAAGCGATTAGGAAGTTAATTATGATTTTGAATAGTCTTGTCTTTTATTAGACTTTTAGTTCAGTTTTCAAGTGTATTTTCCTATATTGTTGTTCCGTGCAATTGCCTTTGTTGTGTCCTATTGTATACAGTAAAACATATTTTACTAATATATATTTGTGTTTGTATTGTGAAATTGCAAGTTGTTGTAGTAATCCATTTTGTCGCCCCCATTGCTATTGTATTCTAACAAACTCATTTCTTGGTGTTGTATCGCAAACCTTACTAATAAAATATGCCAAGCAGAACAATGAATAAAGAAGGCAGAAAACTCAATAGAAGGAAACAATAAACTGCGTAACTCTGTTATTTCAATAGCACCATGATAAGTCTATTATATAGACTTTTACAGAGATTTTCTTGCTAAGCACTAAACCCACAAACCCACTACTACTAGGACTCCTAACAAACTCTGCTTTCTAAACTGAAAACACATCTACTTCCTATTAACTAGGAGTTGAACAATTGAACTAAAGAAAATACCAACAAACGTGAAATAAATAGTTCCTAAATAAAATAACACTTCCAACAATGCCTTCCTTAAACTAATAAGTCACACACATCAGTTTAATTATTTTCAGAAGAGACAACCTCCCTCAATGAACAAACTCCAGTAGCATTCTCATCTTCACAACTGTTGCATAACTGAGGGGCTTAGTTAAAATATCAGCAGCTTGGTCTTCACTTTTGCAGTAGACAACATCAATGATCTTATCCTTTGTGAGATCTCTCAGGAAATGAAATTTCACATCATGTGTTTGCTCCTCCCGTGTAACACTGGATTTTTAGAAAGCTTAATCGTTGAACCATTGTCATAGTAAATTATAGTTGGCTTTTTCATAAGAATACATAGTTTAGACAGAATGTTCTTCAACCAGATAGATTGAGTAGCGCACACAGTTGCTGCCACAAATTCCGCTTCTGTAGTTGATAATGTAACAATTGACTGCTTCTTGGAACACCATGAAATAGCACCTGAACCAAACATGAGAACATAACTGGATGTGCTTTTCCTATCATCTTTATCTCCAGCATAAATACTATTTATGAAGCCGATTAAATTTGATTCACCTCCTTTCTTGTACAAAATGCCAAAATCGATAGTACCTTGCAAATACTTGAGAATTCTTTTAGCAGCCAGTAAGTGAGCTTCTCTAGGACTTTCCATATACCTACTTATAAGACTTACAGAGTACATTATATTAGGTCTAGTGGTTGTTAAATACATCAAACTTCTCACGATCTGCTTGTAGAAAGTGTTTTCAATCCTCTTTCCTGTAGAATCCTTTTCAAGCTTCAACCATGTCTCTGCTGGTGACAAAGTTGCAGTTTGTTGTAACATCTCGCTATTTGAAATAACTAGGAAGAAGCTAATAATTGGAAATAGTCATTTTTGGAAAGAATTAAAATCTGGAAAATTTTGTTAAGTTAGAATAAATTGAGTTTTGGTCAACTTTAAACGGCCATAACTTCTAGATCATGATGAGTTATATGTATTTCTAGATATGGTTGTAAATCTCTTAGAATAACCTTTCCAGAGCCGCTGAGTTTGTACGATTCGGAGTTTGAATGAGTGAGTTATGACCTTTGGAAGTTGGGTTGTTTGAATAAGGAAAGCCTAATCCGGATTTGGAAGGGTAATTTAGTCTTTTCCTTACCTAATTATTCTAATTCATTTTTAGGAGTTAATTGGGGTTAAAATCAGATTTTTCCATTTTAGAAAAGTTGAAGTTTCACGCTAGGGCTTAGAGAAAAGAGAAAAGAAGAGAAAGGAGAAGAGGAAAAGCAAGATTCGCCAAGAACGATCAATTTTGGTTGTGGATTACGCCAAGGAATTGATCCTACAAGGTATATGAGTTCACACAGTGTTGGGTTCGTTCACCCACACGCCAATCATATTTTATTTAGTGTAATTACATCCTAAAATGATTGACAATTTGATGTTCTTGAGTTGTATTCTTGAATTGCTTTCGTTCTTGAATTTGGGATGAGTTTGAGGAGTTCTTGAGGGTTTAAGATCGATTATTAGAGTTTCTTTGAGTTAGATTCTTGTGTATATGTTATGGGTACCTGAATCTAAAGATATATTGAGAAAAAGAATTGAATCTAGGCGAATTGGAGCTAGAAAATGAAGAAGGAAAGAGTCGGGCAAAACTGGGTACTAGGTTCGCGTCGCGGACCTGTTCCTCAGGATTGTCAAAATGTTCTCCGTGTCCCAGGTGTGTCACAGAGTCTTCTGCCTGAAAAGTTATTTTCGCGACCAAAATTTATATACTTCTCCGCGTCGCGGACTTGCTTTCAGACAGTGATTTCTTGATCATTTCTCATGTTTAGATATCTAAAATCATTCCTAAACATCAAGAGATCTTTTCTATCACAAATCACAATCCTTGAATCCATAATTCAATTCAAGGAGAGTTAAGAGTCAAGTCAAGAGAAGTTAAGAGTCAAGTCAAGAGAAGTTAAGAGTCAAGTCAAGAGAAGTCAAGAGTCAAGTTAAGAGAAGTTCATAAAGCTTTCCATAAGTCTTTTACAAACATATTAACTCTCTCTTAAGACTTTTTGAGTTCAGTAAAGAGTAAAGTTGAAGTTCATTTCTTCAAAAGTATATGGGGACTATATATTCCCAAAAGAGTTTAAAATGTTTTCACATTTAAATACGAACTAAAACTGATATTTTCAAAAGAGCCTATGAGCTAATTTTTCAGTAAAGAGCCTTTGAGCTAGTTTTTCAGAAAAGAACCGTTGGGCTAGTTTTCAGTTAAAGAGTAAATGCTTTCACAATATAGTAAGAGGGGAAACTTTGATTTCGAAGAAAGCCTTCGAGATAAGTTTCTGAGAAATTATCTCAAATAATAGAAAGAATTATGTTTTTAAAGATAAAGAGCTAGTATCATATTTTGGGAGTAGTATTGAGCACCGATATGGGGACGAGCTTGAGTTCAGATAATTCACGTCTCCATAAACCATGTAGCCATCATGTGTAGAAAAGGGTCATACTTTTTAGATGAACCCTTTAATGCTTTTAGCATAGACTAGTGGATCCACTTAGTGAGTTAGGTCCTATACCCCCGGCAAGGTATAGGATCGTCCTTGGCAGCGTGAGGTAAAGTGTTGTATCATCACTATAACTCTTAAGTGATGGTTGTCGGTTAGAGAAACTCCCACAACAGTATTTTGTACTTTTATATACAGTAGTCTATTTGTATTTTTACATACATCTCAGAGTTATATGTATCTTTGAATACACACAGAGTTGACATCATGTTTTAAACAATCTTTCTTTATATTGCACTTGTTTTTAAACTACTTTTTATTGAAATGAGTTCAGTTATGATTAGTTGAGTTGAGCCATGTAAGTTCTTCAGTTCCTTTCAAATTCTTTTCAAGCTTAAGTTGTGTTTAGCATTTCAACTCGCATACTCGTATATTCAATATACTGATGCCAGTTGGCCTGCATCGTCTTATGATGCAAACGCAGGTAACTAGGATCACATCCAGTGGCATCATTGATCCAGTTGAGCTTCAGAGTTGTTGGTGAGCCTCCTTGATTTCGGAGGATCCCCTTTTTTATTACTTTATCATTTTAGTTCATTAGGATGTCGTGGGCCTGTCCCGACATCTATCTCAGTTGTTTTAGAGGCTTTATAAATAGGCAATCAGATGTTAGTTCATTCGTCATCATTTTGTTATTGGCTTATGTTCATATTTGAGTTTCCATTTTGGCTAATTTAAATGTTTATTTTTAAAATATTATGAGTTCAGTTTGAGACATGTTGAATTATCTTGTATTTGGATTCTCTTTCTTATGTCTAAGTCTTCCGCTTAGTAAGTAAGCCAGGCCAAGGGTTCTCTTGGGGCCAGTAATGGTTCTCGAGTGCAGTCCCGCCCAAGGTGTAGGCTCGGGGTGTGACAAACTTGGTATCAGAGCATAGAGTTCAAGAGTCCTAGGGAGTCTATGAAGCCGTATCTGTAGAGTCCTAGTTATCGGTGTGAAGCGCGCCACATCTATAATTAGGAGGTTGCAATATTTTGGAATTCCTTCAGTTCTTTCATATTCATTTTGTGCGTTATAGTTTATCTCTAAAAAGTTTCTTTCTAACTCGTGCTCACGCGTAACCTTTTGTGAGTTGGACTGTTTTGAGAGTGCTTTCATGGGGCGTTTCTTTCCCCGTGATCTAAGAGAAACAAAGAGATGGTTGCCAACATGAGGAGCATGAAGAGTTTATTCGTTGTTGGGTTACCTTGTCTGTCAGACAAGGAACATAAGGCCGTCATTCTAATAGGTGACATGGGCATAGCAAGGCTGATGATCCATGTGAAGCAAGTTGAGGAAGACAAGCTGAAGGATAGAGAAGAGTTTAAGAATAAGAGGGCTAAGACATCAGGGAATGAATACGGGCAGCAAAAGAATAATGCGAACCGGTCTTCTTTTCAACATAAGCAGAAAGGACCTGCTCCATCATTTGCTAGTGCATCTGCACCAAGGAACAAATGTGAGTACATTAGTTAGAATTCTTAGAACTTCAGAGCTAGACCTATGTATTCGCAAGGTAGTAAGGCACAAAGGGGTACTAAGACTCCTGCATGTGCTAAGTATGGTAGGAGCCACTCAGAGATGTGTCGTGATGACTCCACTGGTTGGTCCAAGTGTGGTCAAGACGGTAATTTATGAGAGAGTGTCCTAAGAGCAAACAAAGAAATGGTAATGGGGGCAATAGAGCCCAGTCTTCTTCAGTTGCTCCACCAGATAGAGTTGCATCTAGATGAGCTACTTCAAGGGCAGGCGGAGAAGGAGACCATCTTTATGCTATCACTAGTCACCGAGAGCAAGAAGATTCGCCAGATGTTGTCACTAGTATGACCCAAGTCTTAAATTTTGTTGTTCTTCCTGAGCATCTTCTTGAGCCTTCAGTGTTTCTACACCTGATGGTGAGTGCTATTCTAGCAGAAAAAGTCTATCGTGATTGTTCCCTTTACGTCAATCACAAGAGTACCATGGCTGATTTAGTTGAGTTAAACATGGTAGATTTTGATGTCATTCTAGGTATGGACTGGCTTCATGCTTGTTATGCGTCAATAGATTGTAGAACTCGAGTTGTCAAGTTCCAAATTCCTAATGAGCCAGTCATAGATAGGAGTAGTAGTTCAACAATGCCTAAGGGTCATTTTATTTCGTACCTTAAGGCGAGAAAGTTAGTTTCCTAAGGTTGTGTCTATCACTTAGTCCGAATTAATGACTCAAGCGTTGAGATACCTCATATTCAATTAGTTTTAGTAGTAAAAAAGTTCCCAGAAGTGTTTCCAGATGATTTACCCAGAGTCCCTCCTCAGAGAGAAATAGACTTCGACATAGATATTCTTCTAGATACTCGTCCTATCTCTATTCCGCCATATAAAATTGCACCAGCAGAGTTGAATGAGCTTAAAGAACAGTTAAAGGATCTCTTAGATAAGGGTTTCATTCGACCAAGTGTCTCATCTTGGGGTGCTCCAGTCTTATTTGTGAGAAAGAAAGATGATTCCCTTAGGATGTGTATTGATTACCATCAGTTGAACAAAGGTTACCATCAAGAATAGTATACTCTTATGAGAATTAATGATCTTTTCGATCAGCTTCAGGGTGCTTCGTGTTTCTCGAAGATAGACCTCAGATCAGGCTACCATCAGTTGAAAGTAAGGGAATAGGATATTCTAAAGACAACATTCAAGACCCATTATGGCATTATGAGTTTTGGTCATGTCCTTTGGTTTGACCAATGCGCCTGCAACATTCATGGACCTTATGAATAGAGTATTCGAACCTTATATAGATATGTTTTTTATTGTCTTTATTAATGACATACTAATCTATTCGAGGAATGAGGAAGATCATGCTAGTCATCTCAGAATAGTTCTCCAGATTCTAAGAGATAGAGAGTTGTATGCCAAGTTATCTAAGTGTGAGTTTTGGCTTGATTCTGTGGCATTCTTAGGCCACATTGTCTCTGGAGAGGGAATTAAAGTTGATACTCAAAAAATTGAGGTAGTGTAGAATTTGCCTAGACCCACATCTCCAACTGATATTAGGAGTTTCTTTGGGGTTGGCTGGATATTATATAAGGTTTGTCAATGGATTTTCATCTATTTCATCTCCTTTGACCGAGTTCACTCAGAAGACAGTGAAGTTTCAATGTTCTGAAGCTTGTGAGAAAAGCTTTCAGAAATTGAAAAAGAGGTTGAATACTGCCCAGTGTTGACCTTACCAGAAGGTACGCAAGGCGTTGCTATATTTGGTGATGCGTCTAGGGTTGATTTGGGTTGTGTGTTCATGCAGAATGGTAAAGTTATAACTTATGCTTCCAGACAGTTAAAGGTTCATGAGAAGAATTACCCAACCCATGACTTAGAGTTGGTTGTCGTAGTATTTGCTTTGAAAATATGGAGACATTATCTTTATGGTGTTCATGTGGATGTGCTGACCGATCACAAGAGTCTTCAGTATGTGTTTACTTAGAAAGAGCTTAATCTCAAATAGAGGAGGTGGTTTGAATTACTCAAGGATTATAACATGAGTATTCTTTATCACCCATTTATCACCCAGGTAAGGCTAATGTTGTTGTTGATGCCTTAAGTAGGTTGTCTATGGGTAGTAACGCCCATTTTGAGGGAGATAAAAGAAAGAGTTAGCAAAAGAGGAGCATAGACTTGCACGGCTAGGAGTTCTACTAATGGATTCCATAGAAGGAAGAGTGGTGGTGATAAATGGGGCTGAATCATCATTAGTGTCAGAAGTAAAAGAGAATCAAGCCCAAGATCCTATTTTTTTCTTGAATTAAAGGCAAGTGTTCATAAGCAGAAAGTGATGGCTTTTGAACAAGGGGGAGATGGTGTTTTGAGATATCAAGGAAGATTGTGTGATTGATTTCAAGGGTAATTGGGATGATCACCTATCTCTTATTGAGTTGCCTACAACAATAATTACAACTCGAACATCCAAATGGCTCCTTATGGAAGAAGATGCAGATCTCCTACTGGATGGTTTGAAGTTGGTGAAGTAGGGTTATTAGGACCAGATCTAGTTATGGAGAAAGTAAAAGTTATTCAAGAGAGATTGAGAACAACGCAGAGTCGTCAGAAATCCTACAATGATGGTAGGAGGGGGGAGTTAGAGTTTGAAGTAGATGATTGAGTTTACTTGAAATTTTCACCCATGAAGGGTGTTATGAGATTTGTTAAGAAGGGGAAGCTTAGTCCCCGGTATATTGGCCTTACAGAATATCCAAGAGGATTGGCAATGTAGCTTGTGAGTTAGAGCTACCACAAGAATTAGCAGCAGCCCATTTGGTGTTCCACATATCCATGTTGGAAAAGTGTATGGGAGATCCTTTATTGATCATACCAACTGAAGATATTGGGATCAAGGATAGCTTGTCTTATGAGGAGATTCCTGTTCAGATTCTAGATCGCCAAGTTTGCAAATTGAGAACAAAAGAGGTAGCATCAGTAAAAGTTCTTTGGAGGAACCAGGTTGTTGAGGAAGCTACTTGGAAGCTGAGGAAGATTTGAAGAAGAGATATCTACATCTCTTTGAATCCAGAGAAAATGCAGACCAAGGTACGAATTCTCTTCTAGTACTCTTTAAATTATGAGTGAGCATGTTGTTTGCTTGCATTTGCTTGTTGGGTGTTTGAACTTGATGTTACCACCCTTAACCTAATACACCAAATGAACCTTAATTTTTTTTTAAAAGCAATTTTATGTAAAATGAGCCCTTTTTAATACCTATGCTAAAACGGATAATTAAAAATTAACTTTAAAAAAAACATATCCCCAAAATCTAGTTATATACAATTTGGAAAGACACCAAATTTTGATAGCAGAAGCTCTTGTTAGTCAACTTAAACCTACTTTTATTAAAATTATTTAAATTCTACTTTTGTTAGGATATTTTCCTTCTTTTATTTTTTTACAATTTTTCATTAAAAAAATTTTTCATGTCAATAAATTTTAATGAAAAAATTAATCAAATAGGTTGGGTGACTTTGTAAGTAATATATTTATAATTCAGTGACTTTGAGGTTATAAAAGAAAGTTATGTGACTTTCTAAGAGGAAAACTCAGAGTTGAGTAACTTTCTAGAAGAAAAACTCATAGTTGAGGGACTTTGAGGTTATAAAAGAAAGTTGAGTGACTTTCTGAGAAAAAAAAATCATAGTTGAGTGACTTTCTAAGAAAATTTTTTTAGTTAACTGACTGAGACACGTAATTTTTTATCGAACCTAAAATTTTACACCATTTTTAGAGCTTAAATATTTTCATAAATCTAAATTAAATATTTTGATTTTTATCTTATTTTTATTAAGTTGATTTTAAAATATTTGAAAACAACAAAAATAGAATCACTTTTTAAGGTAAGTTTTATTTTTAATTGTTTAAAAAAAGATATGAAAAGTTACAAAACAAAATATATATTTTCTTTTAAATTAGATGTAATAAATAAACTTGTGTTTCTTAATTATATTTTTTAATTAGCCATTTAGTATTTTTAATTAGTTCAAAACAATTTATATTTTATTATTATAATTTTGTATATATAAAAAATTACCCATTATCCTCACCACTACCCACTACCCTCTCCCATTACCCCAATTCCACTTCACACTACCCACCTACACCACTACTACACCTATAACAACAGTCAGCCACACTACTCTACAGGGGACATACGCACACAACTATCAGCAATACAGAGGAGAAAGAGGAAAAATTTACAACCAACATACATACGCACAGACACAACACATCACACACAAAAAGGTACAGGAAAACAAAAGAAGAAAAATTCAGTAACATACTTATCCTCCCACACATACAACATATGTATTCCTCTTCGTATTACATATATTATTTTTTTCCTTTCCACTCAAAAATAAAGGTTGAATTCGAGGTTTATTTTCGCAGTTTCAAATTCGTGGCTCTTGATTGTTAGTCCTTTCTTCTCGTGAATTAATTTTCACAAGAGGTAACACTTATTTATAATCTATTTTTGTATGACGTTATGCCATGATTGTACAAGAATTGATTTCAATATATTAAAGTTGTTCAGATTTCGTCTGTGCTTAATCTGTTAATATTTTTTAATATTATAGTATTTAAATATATGTGAATCTGTTATATCCTTAAGTTTAGAATAAAATTTGTATAATATGATAATTATTCATTGTATGCTAAAAAGGGGGTATGATATTTACTTATTTTTATTGGGCGTGTGGATGCTATATTCTACTTTTATAAAATAGTTGAGGTTTTGATAAGATACATTTTTATTTTTTGTGTTAATTGTTCTCATGTACGTATGCCTATTAGTTTGTTTATGAGGATTATTATGGATCATTTTCTGGTATAATAATGATTATTAGTAGGTGATATAGTTAACATCAACTCGTATTAATTGTAGTTTGACTTATGTTATTTTGTTGGGCACAATGGTATACTATATTGATTTAATTTAGTTTTGTTTTAATAGTGAATTTGTTCATAAAAAATAATAATCTAAATAGGGTACTTGTGTTTATTGACTTAGTGTTTATTGTATACGTCCAACTCCTTAAGAATAAGGATGTTTCCTATGTAATAAATGTTCATAGTATAGTTTTATTTCATGATTATATAAGACTTGATTCCAATATTATGAAATTTCTTGAAATTTATGTGTGTTTAATTTTGATATTATAATGTTGAAATATAATTGTTTAAATCTTACATATCACTAAACCATGAAGATCTTTAGAATGTTGAAACTATTTATTATAATATTTAAGGAAATATTTTTAATGTAGTACATTGACAACTATTATAAGAATAACTCATGATGTATTAGAATTTTTTTAAAAAAATTTTGTTAGTTCATGTAACAATAATAATTAAATTTCATCTCAATTAAAAATGTGGTTCCACATCTTGTTTAGATACTTAAGAAACTCAAGGATGCGGTCACGCACCTTGGCCAAATTCAAAGATGCGATTACACACCTTAGCCAAATTATTTTAATAATTAAACTTTCATTAATTCAAATCAAGATGTGTAAATAGGAATTATTAGGTGTGAGTTATTCAAGAGGAAAAGACAGTTATGCCTCTAAATGTCAAGACCTAAAATGTGGTTACGCATACAGGTTCAGACTAATAAAAATTCAACAATAAAAATAAGTAAATCATGGCCTACAAAAAATAGTTAAAATAAGTAAAACTTAATAAAAGCGACCGTGGTAGAACCACGGGACTTGAGGGATGCCTAATACCTTCCCCTCGGTCAACAAAATTTCTTACCTGAATTTCTAGTTTGCAGATCAAATAAAGGGTCATTTCCTTCTAATTAGGGATTAAATAAAAAGGTGACTTAGAACACCACAACTCAATTCTAAGTGGCGAATCTGAAACAAATAAAATGATCCCTTAATTAATAATGTCACTAATATTGGAAAACCCCTTCCGCCGTGAGTAAAAAGGGGTGTAATATCTCTGGCGACTCCGCTGGAAAATAATTAGAATTCGAATTTTGTTATATTGACTTTTACTTGATCTTATTATTATTATTTTGGATATATTGTGTTTAACAACTTAATCTGTTATTTGTTGCTCATTTATTGCTTTGATATTGTTGAGTTGTATATAAATTATTGTCTTCTATAGTACACTACTCTAAGTCTCTAGTAACAGTCACACACTTTTACATGAATGCAGTTATGCATCTTCCTTTCTATTGAGATTAAGTTGGAGTGTTTTGACACCCATTGAAGGATTTTTGTCACACATGTTAGGCATGGTTGGACCAGTAAGGAAGTCGGAATATCGCTGCTACCAAAAAATTGCCCCTTTTTGGCTCGAGTTGTCTACTCAGGTAAGCCACTCTCGATACCTATCTCCTTCAGGTTTGAACCTAGTAACTGGAACATAGACATGATTATCACTAGTATGATCCACTTATTTGTAATATTTGCATTTAATTTAGTGGGACTCGACCAATGGTCAAGTTTGTCTAAAATAGCAGTCTTTTTTTTTTACCAACATGTGCATTTTATGTGTTATTTATAATATTATTTAGAAGGTCTCTACACTTTTATAGTGACCAGTGAAATGAAAAAGATTGACATTTGATTTTTACTTAAGAACTAGAGAGAAAACACATAAAAAAATTGTTTTAGAAGTTCTTAATTTCTTAAAAAAAAAAAAAATCATTTCTAAACAAAATAACAAGAAAAATAAAATAAAATTTATTTCTAAAGTTTTTTATACCATTCTAAACAAAAAATATTATTGCATGTTTCAACAAATTACTATCCAATCTGAACGAACTACGCACACCTAATTCTCACCTTGATGAGATACGTAGGCAACCTTCCTTGGGTTTGGTGATCCTTATTTAAAAATTCAAAAAATATTCTTAATCCTTATTTAAAAATTCAAAAAAAAAATTGTTTATCCATTCTAAAAAAAAGGATTTGTCCTTCAAAAAAACAAAAGTGTTTTTACTCATCTTCCTAAACTACGTTTGACCTGATTCTTGCTTTGACAAGATACGTAGGCAATCTTATTTTGAGGTTCGGTCCAATCAAGGAAAAATTTAAAAAGTCCTCGTCACAAAAATTGGGGCAACAAAAAAAAAGGGAGGGATGTGAAAAATTTAGGGATTGTTTTAAAATTTAGAAAAAATTGACTTGGTTGATATCAACATACTTAGGAGTGTGCATAAGCAAAATAATAAAGTGTTAAACTATTTGGCAAGACAAACTAACTTTGTTGTGACCTATAGGCTTCTTTTAGTATCTCTTGATATATTTTTGTAATATTTGAGAAACTGTTTTGCTTAAAGTTAAGGTTAAAACAAATTCGACCTCATTGTTTCCTGTGCATTATGTGGTGAGCTTTAGATATAAAATTCAATGGAATGACTTTTGATCTAGAACTTGGCCTGAATGTTGGTTGAGGCGAAATTTTGAGCAATATTTAACTTGGGAAATGATTATAGGCTTCCTTTGATCCGATTATGTCTTTCAAGCCTACCAAATGACATGTTATCCATAGAACTCTCATTTTGAGCTTGAAACATATTTCATCATATATTCTTTTGAGTGCATAAATGTACTATTCCTTGGTCTCACCTCTCTGAGCGAACTATCAATTAGCTACATAGTGTCAAAGACCTAAGTTGGGTAACAAAGTGAAAAGACCACTTATGTGAAAGTTTAAAAAAAATGACAAAAAAAAAGCTAGAAAGAAAAATGAAAAAAATCTCCAACGAAAGGAAGAAAAAATGATTAAAAAAAAGAGGCAAATAAATGAGGAGGAGCTTCCAAAAAAACAAAAAAAAGGCAAAATGCGAAAATGAAAACATTTGAGAGCATAGTGCAATTTTTAAGGAGGAAATAGTCACTTTATCTAAATGAATATCATACCTTTCCCTAAGTCTACATTACAAGCCAATGACAAGTCCTATTTGGTCTCATTTTTTGTGTTTTCACATTAGTGGATACTTACATAAGGGCCAAGTATATGGTATCTCAATCTCATGCATTGAATATCTTTTCGAGTGTGAGTGGCTTCTAAAACGACCTAAGATCAGAACACTTCTATTGTGTGAAGTAGGACTTCATTTGTTGCGAGGGCACTTGAAATATGAGGATATGAATAATTCTAATCCCTTAATTTATGCAAGATGAACTGATCAAATACTTAAATATGTTTGAGATACCATTTAAAACTATACGGATTACTAAGTTGACCTCATATTTGTTTGAAAGTAGTTGAATGTGGTTCATATGCATAATACTAATTGTTGGTACCAACTAAAGTCAAGACATTATCGAACATTAACAAATTCCTTTGCCAAAAGTTTTTTTTAAGAGAAAAAGAGAAAAAATTTATTATTTAGATGAATTACGTTTGATCTGATTCTTGCTATGCAAGATACGTAGGCAGTCCTACAATAAGCTCGGTCTCAGATAATAAAATTTTATATCCTTCAAGAAATGAAATTAGATAATTTTTTATTTATTTCTTTTTTTAAAAAAATATATCAAAAAATGATAAATTAAAAAGTGTTTCAAAGTTCCTCAAATTAAAAACTGGGGATATTTTTATTCGTTAAAAAAACCATCTTTCATTTCTAGGGAGCAAGCACCCTAATTGCATTTTGACCTTAGGGAACAAACACTCCAGAGGCATTCTAGGGATTGAACACCCTATCATCATTTATTTCTAGGGAACAAACTCTCTAATTGTCTTGCATTTTTCTTTTAGTACAAATATCCACATTCATGTTAATAACTAATAAAACTATTTTTTTTCTCTTGTAAACTGGGGCAAACAATAATATTATGGTTATTCTATTTGAGGATTCTATTAAGCGGGATCTTCCTATGTAATGAAATTAGACTAGCAAGACCCTCCTGAATAATGGGACGTAGTATAGCAAGGACCCTCCTGAATAATGGGACGTAGTATAGCAAGAACCCTCCTGAATAATGGGACGTAGTATAGCAAGGACCCCCCTGAATAATGGGACGTAGTGTAGCAAGGATCCTCCTAAATAATGGAACGTAGTGTAGCAAGGATGCTCATTAATAATGGGACGTAGTATAGCACGAACCCTCCTGAATAATGGGACGTAGAATAGCAAGGACCCTCCTGAATAACGGGACGTAGTATAGCAAGGACCCTCCTAAATAAAGGGACGTAGTATAATAAGGACCCTCATGAATAATGAGACGCAGTATAGAAAGGACCCTCATAGATAATGGGACGTAGTGTAGCAAGGACCCTCCTGAATACTGGAACGTAATATAGCAAAGACCCTCCTAAATAATGAGACATAGTATAGCAAGGACCCTCCTGAATAATGAGACGTAGAATGGCAAGGACCCTCCTGAATAATGGGACGTAGTATAGCAAGGACTCTCATGAATAATGGGACGTAGTATAACAAGAACACTCCTGAATTATGGGACGTAGTGTAGCAAGAACCCTCCTGAATAATGGGACGTAGTATAGCAAGGACCCTCCTGAATAATGGGACATAGAATAGCAAGGACCCTCCTGAATAATGGGACGTAGTATAGTAAGGACCTTTCTGAATAATGGGATGTAGTATAGAAAGGAGCCTCCTGAATAATGGGACGTAGTGTAGCAAGGACCCTCCTGAATAATAGGATGTAGTATAGCAGGACCCTCCTAAACAATGTAAATTAGCGTAGTAGGACCCTCCTAAACAATGAGAATTAGAGTAGCAGGACCCTCTTAAATAATGGGACGGAGTATAGCAAGACCCTCCTAAACAATGCGAATTAGTGTAACATGACCCTCCTAAACAATGAGAATTAAAGTAGAAGGACCCTCTTAAACAATGTGAATTAGTGTAGCAGGACCCTCCTAAATAATGAGAATTAGTGTAGCAGGACCCTCATAAACAATGGGAATTAGCGTAGCAGGACCCTCCTAAACAATGAGAATTAGCGTAGCAGAACCCTCCTAAACAATGGGAATTCGAGTAGCAGAACCCTCATAAACAATGGGAATTATAGTAGCAGGACCCTCCTAAACAATGGGAATTAAAGTAGCAAGACCCTCCTAAAATATGGGAGCTAGTGTAGCAGGACCCTCCTAAACAATGGGAATTAGTGTAGCAGGACCCTCTTAAACAATGAGAATTAGAGTAGCATGACCCTCCTAAACAATGGAATTAGTGTAACAGGACTCTCCTAAACAATGGGAAGTAGAGTAGCAGGTCCCTCCTAAATAATGGAAATTAGCGTAGCAGGACCTTCCTAAACAATGAAAATTAGTGTAGCAGGACCCTCCTAAACAATGGAAATTAGAGTAGCAAGACCTTTCTAAACAATGGGAATTAGCATAGCAGGACCGTCCTAAACAATGAGATTAGTGTAGCAGGACCCTTCTAAACAATGAGAATTAGTGTAGCAGGACCCTCCTAAACAATGGAAATTAATGTAGCAAGACCCTCCTAAACAATGAGAATTAGTGTAGCAGGACCCTCCTAAACAATGATATTTAGATTAGCAGGACCCTTCTGGACAATGGGATTAGTAGGACCTTCCTACATAATGAGATTTGATTACTTTCTGCTAGGATAAACACTTCCTAGTCTGAGACCGTTAATTTTTATTTTTCTCCTAGGATAAGCACTTCCTAGTCTGAGTTTATTATTTTATTTATTTTAATTTGCTAATAACTCACAAAAATTTTCGAGTGAAAACTGGGGCAAAAATTATGTTTATTTCTTTTGTTTGTGATGGTTTTCAAGTTTCTTCAAGCGAAACATGGATTTGAAATTCAAGAACAAAGTTTCAACTTTTTTCAGAATGATCAATGACCATGATAGCCAGAATCAACTTCTTCAATGCATGTAGCAGCCTGACTTCTTGACATCTATTTCTATTCAGCTTCTGATCAAGAAAACATGTAGTCATTCAAGACCATATTCAAATTTTCATTTTTGAAGAGTGCCAAAAGCTCACCCGAAGCGGCAAGTTAAGCCTCAATCCAATTCAAGATCAAGATACTCACCCAAAAATCAAGGTGATATCTGAAAGTCAAGACACAAGTGAAGACTCAAGCGAAGCAGTATAGATACGAGCTTGTACTTTTATTTTCCTTTTGACTGTTAGCTTTCATTATTTTTATGTAAGGATAGGAACCGAGACTTGGGGCCTCGATGAAACCTCACTTAACTTCAAACTCATCACCTCATCTCCTTCAACTACATGTGACCTGATTCCCTTATAACCCGGGATATGTAAGATGTCCAAAACCAAGACTCGATCACATAAATTTTTCCTTCAAATACAAGTCCGGTCAAAACTTGTCACGTTATCTACTTCTTTGTCTGAAAACCCTTCGTATTTCCAGTAAAAGAGGGGCAAACTGTAGACACGTAATTTTTTACCGAACCTAAAATTTTACACCATTTTAAGAGCTTAAATATTTTTATAAATCTAAATTAAATATTTTGATTTTTATCTTATTTTTATTAAGTTTATTTTAAAAGATTTGAAAACAACAAAAATAGAATCACTTTTTAAGGTAAGTTTTATTTTTAATTGTTTAAAAAAAGAAATGAAAAGTTACAAAACAAAATATATATTTTCTTTTAAATTAGATGTAATAAATAAACTTGTGTTTCATAATTATATTTTTTAATTAGCCATTTAGTATTTTTAATTAGTTCAAAACAATTGATATTTTATTATTATTATTTTGTAAATATAAAAAATTACCCATTATCCTCACCACTACCCATTACCCTCTCCCATTACCCCAATTCCACTTCACACTACCCACCTACACCACTACTACACCTATAACAACAATCAGCCACACTACTCTACAGGGGACATACACACAACTATCAGCAATACAGAGGAGAAAGAGGAAAATATACAACCAACATACATACGCACAGACACAACACATCACACACAAAAACGTACAGGAAAACATAAGAAGAAAAATTCAGCAACATACTTATCCTCCCACACATACAACATACGCATTCCTCTTCGTATTACATATATTCTTTTTTCCTTTTCACTCAAAAACAAAGGTTGAATTCGAGGTTTATTTTTGCGGTTTCAAGTTCGTGGCTCCTAATTGTTAGTCCTTTCTTCTCGTGAACTAATTTTCACAAGAGGTAACACTTATATATATTCTATTTTTGTATGTCGTTATGCCATGATTATACAAGAATTGATTTCAATAGATTACAGTTGTTCAGATTTCGTATGTGTTTAATCTGTTAATATTCTTTAATATTATAATATTTAAATATATGTGAACCTGTTATATCCTTAAGTTTTGAATAAAATTTGTATAATATGATAATTATTCATTGTATGCTAAAAAAGGGGTATGATATTTACTTATTTTTATCGGGCGTGTGGATGGTATATTCTACTTTTATAAATTAGTTGAGGTTTTGATAAGATACATTTCAATTTTTTGTGTTAATTGTTCTCATGTACGTATGCCTATTAGTTTGTTTATGTGGATTATTATGGATCATTTTCTG
>JAJONQ010034217.1:0-38687 GCA_036250385.1 Solanum microdontum | reverse complement strand
GCAATACTCTTTTTCATACTACTCCACCAATAGACTTCTCTCAAGTCATGATACATCTTTGTGGAACCCGGATGGATAGAATATCTGGAGCTATGAGCTTCCTCCATGATCCTCTCTTAAAGGTCATCCAACCTTGGTACACACAATCTACCTTGATACCTCAATACACAATCTCCACTTTGTTCAAAAGCCGACACTTTCTACTTATAAACATTTGCCTTCAATTCAAGCAAACTAGGATCTTGGTCTTGTTTCTCTTTCACTTTAGACACTAGTGATGATTCAGCCTAATTCATCTCCACCACTCCACCTTCATTAAAATCCATTAACCAAAATCCCAATCGTGCAAGTCTGTGCACATCTTTTGCTAACTCTTTCTTTTCCTCCTCAACATAGGAAGTACTACCCATAGACAATATGCTCAACGCATCAGCAATAACATAAGCCTTACCTGGGTTATAGAGAATATTCATGTCATAATCCTTGAGTAACTCCAACTACCTCTTATGTCTGAGATTAAGCTCTTTCTAACTGAATACATACTGAAGACTCTTGTGATCGGTGAACAGATCCACATGAACATCATAAAGATAGTGACGCCATATTTTCAAACCAAACACTACAGTAGCCAACTCTAGATCATGGGTTGGGTAATTCTTCTCGTGAATCTTAAGTTGTCTGGAGGAATAAGTTATAACCTTGCCATTCTGCATTAACACACAACCTAGTCCAACTCTGGACGCATCATAATACATAACAAAACCTTGAGTACATTTTGGTAAGGTCAATACTGGTGCAGTAGTCAACCTATTTTTCAATTCCTGAAAGCTTTTCTCATAAGCTTCAGACAATTGAAACTTAACTATTTTCTTGGTCAACTTAGTCAACGGGGATGCAATAGATGAAAAAACCTTGATGAACCTTCTATAATAACCAGCCAATCCCAAGAAACTCTTAATATCAATTGGAGATATGGGTCTAGGACAGTTTTTCACTGCCTCAATCTTCTGAGTATCAACTCGAATCCCCTCACCAGAAACAACATGGCCTAAGAATGCCACAGACTTAAGCTAAAATTTGCACTTGGGAAAATTTAGCATACAACTCTCGATCCTTGAGAGTTTGGAGAGGTATTCTGAGATGGCTAGCATGACCTTCCTTATTCCTCGAATAAATCAGAATCTCATCAATAAACATGATAACAAATATATCAAGATAAGGCTTGAACACTATGTTCGTATGGTCCATGAACGTTGCAGGAGCATTAGTCAAACAAAAAGACATGACCAAAAACTCATAATGACCATAACAGGTCCTGAATGTTCTCTTAGGGATGTCACTTTCTCTTACTCTCAACTGATGATAGCCTGATCTGAGGTCTATCTTAGAAAAAAAAGTTGCACCCTGAAGTTGATCGAAAAGATCATCAATTCTCGAAAGAGGATACTTATTCTTAATAGTAACCATGTTTAACTGACAGTAATCTATACACATTCTAAGAGAACCATCTTTCTTTCTCACAAATAAAACTGGATCCTCTCAAGATGAGACATTTGGTCGAATGAAGCCTTTATCAAGGAGGTCCTTCAATTTCTTTTTTAACTCTTTCAACACTGTTGGTGCCATTCTATATGGCGAAATCGAGATAGGATGAGTATCAGGAAGAATATCTATACCAAAATCTATTTCTCTCTCTGGGGAAAAGACCTCTGGAAACTCACTCACTACTGGAATTGACTGAATAGGTGGTGTCTCAACACTAGAGTCATTAACTCGGACCAAGTGATAGATGCACCCCTTGGATACTAACTTTTTCGCTTTAAGGTACAAAATAAAATGACCCTTGGGCATTGTTGAACTACTCCTCAACTCTATAACTGGCTCATTAGGAAACTGGAATTTAACTAATCAAGTTCTACGATCAACTGAGGCATAACATGCATGAACCCAATCCATACCTAGAATAATATCAAAATCTACCATGTGTAACTCGACTAAGTCGGCCATGGTGTCCTTGTGATTGACAGAAATGGTATAACCACTATAAACTCTCTCAGCTAGAAATCACCAAAAGGTGTAAAAACACTGTAGGGCTCAAGTCACCAAAAGGTGTAGAAACACTGTAGGGCTCAAGAAGTTGCTCAGGAAGAATATCAAAATTCATAGTGGTATAAGGAGTCACAAAATATAGACTCGCTCCAGGATCTAGCAAAGCATATACATCAAAATTAAAGATTTTGATCATACCAGTGACAACATCTGGTGAATTCTCTTGTTATTGGCGACTGGTGATTGCATACAAATACTTTTCTCCTCCGCCTGTCGCTAAATTAGCTCCTCTAGGTGCAGCCCTGTCTAACGGAGACATTGAAGAGAAATGGGCTCTATTGCCCCCATTACCACTGCTCTACTTGTTCTTTGGGAACTCTTTCATGAAGTGACCATTCTGACCACACTTGAAGAAACTAGTAAAGCCATCACGACACACTCCTGAGTGGGTCCTACCACACTTAGCACATGCAGGAGTCTTATTACCACCTTGTGCCACACTACATTGAGACTGTGCACATTTAACTCTAAAATTCTATGAATTTTGATTCTTGAACTCACCTCTGTTCCTTGGTGTAGGTGCACTAGCAGATGATGGAGCGGGTTGATTTGGTTGGAAAGACGACATGTTCGCATTACTCTTCTGTTGTTTGGACTCGTTCCTTATTTTTTTAGCTTTCTTGTTTCAGAACTCTTCTATATCTATTAGCTTATCTTTCTCAACATGTTGCACATGAATCATCATCCTTGCTATGTTCATATCTCCTATCAGCATAGCTGCCTTGCCATCTTTTCTTGACAGACGAGACAACCTAGCAACAAACAGACTCATCCTACTCCTCATGTCAGCAACCATCTCTGAGACATAACGGGACAGTTAGGTGATCTTAAGGCTGTGTTCATGTACGCTCATAGATTACTGCTTAAGAGTGAGGAATTCCCTTACATTTCCCTCTCATAGTTCACGGGGAAAGAAACTCCCCATGAAGACACCTTCAAAAACAGCCCAGCTCACAATTGGTGCACCCTCAACTCTACTCTTCTTCCATTGATCAAACAATACTCTAGCAACACCCTTCAGTTGGTATGCAGCTAGTTCCACTCGCTCAATAACAACAACATGCATAACCTCAAAAACCTTATGTAGCTCTTCCAAAAAGTTTTCCAGATCCTTAGTGACACTTGAACTGGTGAAATTGGGAGGATTAATCCTTAAGAACTCATGGATCCTTGACGTATCAGCCACATCCTATTGAATCACTCTTTGTTGCCCAACTTGGTTGGTCACAACTTGGCTCAACATCCGGATAGCTTCAAAGATCTCAGCATTAGTGACCTCTCCTTGGAATTGCACTATTGGTGCATTGGGTACCCCTTGATCCTCAACTTTCCTCCTAGAAGGATGACCTCAGACATTTTTTCGTGGAGGCATGATTTGAAAGATTCGTCCAAACATAAATTAGATGGAAACTTTATAGAGTTAAACTCTATCACACGAAAAGAGTATGAAAGAAGTGAGATAGTTCCTAAATGTCGCAGTCTCCTAATTATAGATGTGGCGAGCTTCACACCGATAACTGGGATCCTCTGGCAAGAAGGCTCACCAAAACCTCTGGAACTCAACTGGATCAACGGAGCTTTGGATGCTAATCCTGGTCACATGTATCTGCATCATAAAAGACGCAGGCCAAATGGTGCCAGTACATGGAATGTACAAGCATATGAGGGGAAATCTAAGCAAGACATAAGCTTGAACTGGAATTAAAGAAACAACTTACCTCGTTTCAACTCAACTCATGGATACTCAACTCACTCAACTCATTTCAATATAAAGTAGTAGTAAAGATGCATTATAAAGAAAAGCTTTTTAAAACAAGAGGCAATAACTCAATATATTATAAACTACAATATAACTCAGTGTATATGCAAAAATACAAATAACTCTATGGGAGATTCTCTAACCGACAACCATCTCTATGAGCTATGTGATGATACATCGTCTAACCCACGCTGCCAGAACTGTCCTATACTTTGCCAGGGTATAGTTACTACTAACTAAGTGGATCCACTAGTCTATGCTTAAAAGTAATAAATAATCATCTAAAAAGTATGACCTTTTCTACCCACGTTGGCTACATAATTTATGGAAACTTTGAGTTATCTAAACTCGTCCCCATATCGATGCTCAATAATACTCCCAACATGTAACTAGATCATATGTTTAAAAACATAACTCTTTTTGTGGTTCTACACTATTACTCAAAAATCATTCTCTTAAGAGAGATGGTACTCAAAACTCTTTCGAAAATCGGTATTTCCTCTCATCTTAAATTTAAAAACATTTACTCTTGGGAATACTTAGTTCCCATATATCATTTTGAAGAAAATGAACTCAACTCTACTCTTTCTCAAACTCAAGTTCTCAAGTCTTAAAACAAGTTTAAAACGATTGTTAAAGACTTATTAAAACGACTCGGATAAACTCTCAAGATTTGACTCTTAGCTTTACCTTAAATTTTAATTATGGATTCAAGGTTATGATCTCATGTTATGGATGATATATAGATGTTCAAAAGTATTTTAGAGTGATTATAATCGAAGGGGAGTAAAGATACCTTTGAAAGAACTCAGACGTAGCAAACGACGGAAAAGGGGTGGGGGCAGGAGACCCTGGCGCCAGCCCTTGAGTACATACCAGTAGTTGGGGTGCACTGGCTGGCGCAGGGCTCCAAGCCCCAAACTACATAGCCTCTCTTTTAGCGCGTTGGTGGGGCGGCATGCCAGCCCTTGCCTAGAAAACCCCGACGTAAATTCTTACTCGTTTTCCAACCCTAATTTGCCTAGAATCGAATGATTTCTTCCCTAATCACTTAGATTTGAATACCCAACATTATTATACGATAATCCTTTCAAAACTACACTCAAAACATCAACAATCAAGATTACAAATGAAACTTCAAGAAAACTCATCAAGAACTCAAATCCTTTAACTTCAAGAATGAAATTGCGCTGAAAATAACATGATTGGATTGTGGGTGAACAAACCCAACACTATAAGAACTCACATACCTCTTAGGTATTAAACCCTTGGTGAAACAACCTTTGATTCGCAAGAAAACTTGATGAACGCCTTGACTTTTCTCTTTTCTCCTTTTCTTAAACTCCTCTCAAAACTCTAGCGTAAATTAGGATTTGTAAAACTGAACCAATGCAGTTTAGACCCCTAAATATTACCATATTTCGTTTTAATCTGACTGGGTAAGGAAAAGACTAAAATATCCCTCATATTTTTGGGTAACTTTCCTTAACTGGGCAGCCTGACTTCAAACAGGCATATCTCCCTCATACGAGCTCGAAATTTAGCAAACTTGGTGGCGTTGGAAAGAGGATTCCAAGACCTTTCATTTAATATCCTATGGGCTACATAAATAATCATTTACTGAAAGTTATAGTCGTTTGAAATTGATCCAAAACTCACAACTTAAGCTTAACTTGAAAAAAATCAGATTTGGCTCTTTCCAAATTAGTTCTTTCTATTTTTAGCTCTTTCTAAGGCGGGGTGTTACAGTATTAAGAGTCATACTTTACTACAATTCGAAATGCAATTGTAATTGCTATTTTATTTCCATTGATTTCTTACATTGAAGGCGGAATTTTCTATCCAATTCGTATCCTATATATGCTCTTTTGTTTATGTTTGCTAAGATAAAATAGATTGGAAAATTATACAAGAAAATATCGTATTCTCCATTTCTTGAGTGCTAGATTTTCTTTTAGAATAAATCTTTTTCAGATTTTGTGCTCCTAATTTCAAACTAGAAGTTCTTGTTAAATCATGAGGTATACACCTATATCAGATGAAATATCCTTAAGGACTGTAAAACCCCAAAAATTACTAAGGTACGACCCTAATCATTCTTCATTTGCGTAAAAGATCATATCGGGTGATTCATAAATTGTGCTTAGCTGTTAAGGTCAATTATATAGTATGAGAATAAATTTGAAGATGAATTAAGGTCACATCAATCTCCGAGCACAAAGTTGAGTTGAAAACTTCGTTACCGATTAAGTTTTGATATTCTACTTGGGTCAACTTCAAACGATCATGTCTCTTAGAATGTGAAGAGTTTCGTGGACTATAACCTATCATATTAAAGTTATTTGACTCTTTTTTCCAACTTTATCAAGTTTTCATTATTTAGAGTTCTTAATAGAGAGTTACGATCATTTTACTAATATGATGCATGCAATGACGTTTTAGCAGATGGGGAACAACTACAAAGGGTCATTGTTTATTTTTAACCCTTGAAAAACCCTAACCAAATTTCTTGACTCCTAAAAGGCCCTAAACAATCAGATTTTTATCTCTTAATACTCATTCTCTTTTCTTTCAAACCCCAAGGCAAAACCCTAAGAAAACTCAAAGCATAAGACTTCCAAGCAAGATTCTTTCAAATCCTTTCCAAAATTCGTTTACAAAGTAAGTCCTTCACCAAGAATTTCATTCTTTCCAACTCTAATTCCTTCATACAATTATGAATCATTGATAAAATCTTCATTCTTGGTCATAGGATTTTCAAGAAACAAATTCAAGAATCTCAAAAAAGATTTTCTCGATCGTTCTTCTTCGAGTTAGGATTGTTCTACAAGATTCATGTAGCATTTAAGGTATGTAAGTCTACTCATAGTAATCGACCAACTTTGTCCTCACACCCAACATCTAAATTCAGTAAGCAAAAGTTACGTTTAGAGTTTTATCCACAGTTTCTTCAATCTGAATTCAGTTACTTTCTTATTTTGAGTTCTGATTCCTTAATCATTGAGATTCTAATTCCTCTTATGCATATTGATTCTTACACTTCTGTTCATGCCTTCATTATTACATGAAATTTATTTATTGAAGTCATATTTTATAAAGGGTTCCTATATGAGTTCTTAAAAATATTTCAATAAAGTAAAGGTCCCTTCCCTAAAAAGGTTATTGAGTATGTTGATATTGATCATTTTGGGAGTAGTATTGAGCAACGATTTGAGTAAGAGTACATTTTAACTCAAAGCCCTATAAACTAAGTAGCCAACAAAGTATAAGATCATATCGACTTTCGGGAAACTCCTCACCACCTCTTTGTAAGGCATATTGGATGGATCCATAGATTATAGTTGTTTTCCTATATCCAACAAAGTATAGGATGGCTCAGGCAGCATGGGCAGGATGTTGTATCATCGCTAGGATCATAGTGATAATTGTCGGTTAGAAAAACTCCCCAAAAAATTAAAGTATATTATTTTCATATTGCTTCTATTGCATATCTTATATTGTAAAGCTGAAATAATTTTACTTCATGTTCATGTTTCACTTTCAGCCAGTTTACCTTCAATTTCCTTTAAGTTCATTTATTCAGTACAATTATTTATTTCACTCAGTTTTATTATACATCATACATTTCATGTACCAACGTCATTTGGCATTGCATTAATTTATGATACAGTTTTAGGTACTCAAGATAGCAAACGTTCAGTAAGATCTATTTTCATAACCAGTCGGTGAGACCTCTTCTCTTTCTGAGGGCTTCAATTTAGTTAGTTCAATTTAGTTGATTTTTCAGTCATTATTAGTTGCATAGTTAGTTATTCGTGGGTTTTGTCCTGATGTCTACCTTCAGTTAGTAGGGGCTTCATAAATACAAAAAGTTAGTGAATCGGTTCAGTCTTGAGTATTCTAATGTTTTAAACGTTTTATTATTATTAATATTATTTATATTCAAATTTATTTCAGCATTTTGCATGAACTATCCTTAAAATATTTTTAAATGTCCATCTAATAAGGCTTTCGCGTGTATCTATAGTTTTATTCTTAGTAGTCATTCTGGTCATGGATTTGCTTGGGACCAGTAATGGTTCTAGTGTCGGCCACGTCCAGGGTGTAAGCTCGGGGTGTGACAAACTTAATATGAGAGCATAGAGTTCAAGTGTCCTAGGATTTCTATGAAGTCGTGTCTAGTAAAGTCTTGCTTATGGATGTGTTTTGCACCACACTTATAGTCAAGAGGCTATAGGAAATTTAGGAAATGTTTCTCATTCTTTCATACTCTAGATCGTTCAATAGAACTATGTCATAAGAAACTTATTCAAACTCGTGCATTTCTCAAATCCGTTTGACTACCCCTCATACTTAAAGTGGTTGAAATAGCAAATATAAAATCCTTATTGATGAGTTACTCTCACATAAAGTCTTCAGAAAGTCAATAGACTACAGAAGGGCTTGAGAGAAGTCCATTAGTGTGCTTAAGTGTATTGATTCAAAAGAATGCACCCTTATTCATATAAATCATGTTCTTGAACTAAAAGAAAGATGTGGTCTCAAATTATCTTCTTAAACCTTGTTTCCAGTAAGACCGTTAAAGTTAAAGTACCTGGATAATATTTTCGCTTGAAGGATAGTGTCATTTGCGATGTTATAAGCCAGTAGTAGTAGAAGTGAGTAGAGTTAAAAGTATGCATTTAGAAGTGTAGTAACCTAAGAAATGGGAATAGTTATAGAGTAAAGTATGTAGTTGTAGTCATGTACCTACTAAGTCATTAATGAGGTGATTTCCCCTTATGTGTAGGCTAAGGAGTAATAATTTTGTATGGATTTCATGATAAAAGGTAGAGGAATAGTTATTGGTTAGGATGAGTTAAAGTATATTATAACCAAAAAGAATTTTATGATGATATGTCAATGCGTTAGTAACGATCAAGTATTGGCATTGAATAGAATAGCAGAGTAGTCATGAGGTTGTAGATCTAAGCTAGGCTTATTATTTTGAAGGGAGAGCCCCACGATATTCAGAAGGTTATAGAACTAATTAGGAAATTATGTATAGTGAATGGGTGAATAATACTTAGGTTGTGAAAAAGAAAGTGACGCTAATATGTAAATAAGTAGACCAGAAGATAAAGATTGACTAATTGTTATGAGGTCTTAGTGGGCGAACATTTTCTTAATCTTATCTAGTTGTTATAATTTAATATGTGAGCAATTATATTGATATTCGTGTTTAGTACTAGACACTATGCTTGAATTTGAGATGAGTGTTGTGATAAATAAAGATGGCAACATAAGGGTGATGATGTTAGTTTTGAGAGTTGACCTTGTAGAATTGATATAGAGTAGGTAAGGAATTAAGGTGTTAGTTTGCAACGAATGTGAGTGGTACAAGTATGATATTATGACCCTTAGGTAAGATTAATAAAGTATGGCTTAGTTATTAGATTCACAAAAGCATTAAGAGGTGTACCCGAGATCATATGTATTCAGACGAAGTTCAAATTAAGTTTATGATTTATCATGTCTTCTTAGATAGTATGTTTGAACTGTTATTATGGAGTAGACTAGTGTAAGTATTATTTATTACCCTTAAGAGTTTGGCCGAAGGGATCATTTATATCTAATGATGAGTCTCGTAAATATAGTTTATGTTTTATCGAGTTAAGTAGCTATGAACTTACAAGGACTATATTTGTGGGCTAAGAAGGAAAAGTTAGACTATTAAGAGTTAGATGAGGTAGCCTTATAATCCAAATGTGGGTAATGATTATTGAAAGATTTTTATAGAAGTGGGAAGAGGTTAAAAGCAGCAACTTAGAAAGAAGCCCTAGAAGAAACATTAGTACATGCGCATGGAGAGTTGAGTAGCCATGATATTATAATTTCCCGAGTATTAGAGAAACAAATATATACTAGTTTAAAGAATATGGAATAGGTTTATAGCCTCAGATTGTTTGCTTCAGACCTAAGGGGGAGATGATTAGGTGAGAAACCAAGTCAAGTGTTAAGAATCAAATAGTAATGTGTTCAAAAAGAGTTATGATGCTATATCAATCCATTCATATCCTACTGTATTCCATAAATTTATATTGTTGTAACATCCTGTTGATACCTCACATATAAGCATTATGTACATGATCTATGCTCATACACTTTAGACAAATTTACATCGATGTTAAGTTTCCAGAATAAGAGGAAAATACTTTAGTACACTGATCTCAACCTTGCTTCATAAATTTATGAGTATCAACCTCATGATACGAATCTATTTATATAAGCACTCACACCAGGAAAATAGTTTTGTCATGCATATTCTTATATCAAATTTTTTGAATGAATTGTGCTTATGATATTTTTCCCTAAGCTTTTTCCGTGATCTTTTTTAGTTTTTATAATGATATTGATGAAAGTAGTTGATTAATGATAGATTGGAGATGGTTGATATTTCTTATTGTGGTAGTGACGGTATGCTTACTCCATATAAGGTTATAAATGTAGAGGATGAATGAGATGAATTCTTACTATGAGTAATAGTTAGATGAGAGTAATTAGTCGGTTCCTGGTACTAATGCGTGAAATTTCAGCTAGTAGAGATGACGGGAGAATGAGAAATTCTTAGAAGAATTGGTTAGTTGGAATCTATGGAGTGGTTATAGTATTAGTATTGAATGTTGTAACACCTCGGGATTTAATTAAGACTGAACAGGAGAAAAAGGGTGAACTATGGAGGTGTTCATGGGCCATGAACAGGACTATGACTCGTCACCCTCGTTGTCGCTCATCGCATGGAAGATCACAAAGCCCTCCATGGGCCGTGAAACCCCACATGGTCTGTCAAGTGGCCCATGAAATTGACCCAGTACCACCCCACCTCCTGTGAAGAACCACAGTGGCCTATACGGTCCGTGGTGCATCACATGGTCTGTGAAGTGGACCATGGAGGGAACATATCAGCCTTTAAGTTTTGGGTAAACTTAAAACGGTCATATCTTTTAGAATAAAATGAAATAGGTGGCCCATCACCTATCAAACTAAAGATATTTAAGTCCTCTTTCCAACGCCATCGATTTTGCTAAAATCCAAGCTCGAATTAAAAATTTATGCTTGTTTCAGTAGAGACGTGTTGTGAAGGGTCATAACCATAACCCAGTTGATGGGAAGTGGTCTTATTCATGGTCCATCAGTCCCATCGTGAAGGCCTTCGCCAGCTTTTAAGTTAAGGTCGTTTTGGTCCTTTCCCCTATATATTAGGAACTTAAACTATGTCGTTTGATGCCTAAACTACATCATTTTACTCTATCTAAGCCCAATAATCTAGTTGCACAATACCATACCCCTCATTCTCCAAAAATCACCCAACTTAGAGCAAAAAGAAGAGCAAAAGTCGCCTGCTCCTTCCAAAAAAAACAAAGGTATTCTTCGAAGTTCAGCCCCAAAATTGAAGGATTTCTCCGTAGATTTCGTCAATAGGTATGTGGGATTTCACTAGTGGATTCCTTTCACCCATTAGGTCCCTAGAATTCATTTAGTGTCTTCAATTCTCATGAATTGTTCAGACCTAGGGTTTTCTAGATTATCAATGTGTATTGCAAATTCGTTTATTAGTGTCCTCTTGATCTAAATATTTTATCTCTTGATAAACTAGTATAATTCCTAGCATAGAATTCAAAACCTAGTCTGTGTAAATTTATCCTAGTCCATGAATTTTACTTGCTAGGCCATTCAGATAGAAAATCACGCTCCAGATTTCGAATGCCATGTTCGCAGTATATAAATGTTGCATTCTCAGTTAGCATGTCACTATTTTGACCAATTCACTATTGAATGTATTTTATCTTCATGAATATTCAGTTGGGAGTAGACTTAGCACCGAGTTGGACTAGGGTTCACCATACCCTTAAAGTCCCAAAATTACGTGCCCGCGTAGGTTTATAAGTCCCCTCAGTTGGGCATCAGATTTAGTGATCATGCCACAGTCATGCCTCTATACTCCTGGTAAGGTATATTGGGTCCTCTCGATGGGGCCTATACATTGGATTCCACGTTTATCTCACGTGGTTTATGTCGGTTAATAATAGCTCCCACAGTCAGACTTTTAGTGCATTGACCAAGTTCTCGGCTATTACTTCAGTATAAAGTTCATCAAGTTATCTCCATGATTAGTACTTGGTCATTGCATCCAGTTTATATTTTAGTTATATCTCAGTACATATATATATCCTTGTTCAGTTTATATCATTTCTCAGTTATGCATTATTTGGCTTATATACTTTGTTCATCTTAGCATATCTATATCATTCATTCTCAATACATTCCAAGTACTGACACATACTTTGCGCTACATCATTACATGACGTAGGTCCAGGTAATTAGCATCCAGATCACGCTTAGTTCGATTCCCAGTCCGAATTCATCCACTTCAGTGGTGAGTCCTCATACTTCGAGAAGAATAGACATGCTTTACTTTTTAGTCTTTATTTCTAGTTTTCAGTTTTTTTTTAGATTTAGCATGGGGCATGTCCCAGCAACCCAATTCAGTTAAAGGCTTTTCAGACATAGTAGTAGATTCAGGTCGAGTTGTTAAGTGTTGTTTCAGTCATCACTAAACTCTTATTATATTTTATAAATTTAGATTAGTTAGGGTTTTCCCCATTTCAGCTTTCGCATAGTACATGATTTACTTAGTCATTTTTTCAGTATGCTTTTCATATGCCAAACTCGGGGTTATCTTGGGGTCACTCATTATCCTAGGTCTCGTGTTACGTCTAGGGGGTAGCCTTGGGGCGTTACAAACTTGGTATCAGAGCATTAGGTTAAAGAGTCTTATGGTGACTGATAGGCGCACTAAGTAGAGTCGCTTTCATGAGTGTGAAGTGCGCCACACCTATGAGAGAGAGACTACTAGGTGTTCTAAGAAAATGTCCCTTCTTTTGTTATTCCTATCATGTGTGAAGTGTGATTCAACTTCTCCTTTCTAATTTGTCGTTATACGTTTCCGATCATGCCTTCTCATAGAGCTAACACTACAACAAAAACACCTTTTAGCAGTAATAAATATACCCATTAAGAAAGAGTGCTAAAGTTTTACCGACGTTAGTTAATTGCCATTGGATCCAATATCGCTAAAGCCTTTAGGACATATACAAAGAGTATTAATTGCCATTAAAAGTACATATTTAGTGGCAATTAAGCTTTTGTCGTTAATAAATTGCCGCTAAAGAACATTTTTAGGTAGTGTAACACATAGAATATTAATGCCCGCAATGCTAATGCAATTCCTCCAGTCCCGAATAAAGATGTTACGAATGATGAGCTCCTTAATGCGATCCAAGTACTGGCTCAGACAGTAGCCAACCAGGCCAATGAGCAAGCCCTAGTTCCTGCAAACACCATCGGTGGATCAGCTGCAGCTAGGGTTCGAGACTTTGTTCGTATGGATCCACCAGAATCTCTATGGTCGAAGGTTGGTAAAGACCTACATAACTTCATTGATTAGGTTAAAAAGATTCTTGGCGTTATGCAAGTGACTGGTATTGAGAGTGTTGAGTTAGCATCCTATCAACTCAAGGATATGGCTCATATTGGTTCACATAGTGGAAAGAAAACATGGGTGAGAATGCAACTCTTGTGACATGGGATTGTTTTACTGGAGCTTTTCTAGACAGGTTCTTATGGAGAGAATTAAAGAAGGCTAAGGCCCATGAGTTTATGAACTTGAAGCAATGTACAATGTCAGTCCAAGAACACAAGTTGAAGTTCACCCAGTTCTTTATGTATGAACCACATAAGGTTCCTAATTCGAGAGCAAAAATGGGCAAGCTCTTATTTGGAATATCCGATCTAGTGAAGACCGAGTAGAGGAATGGTATGTTGTTAGGGGATATGGATAGCTCCATATTAATGACTCGTGCTCAGTAGGTTGAGGGAGATAAACTAAGGAAATGACTAAGGAAAACAAGATGGCTGGAACAGGAAATTATGAATACTATTAACAAAGGTCGGGCAGTGGAAATTACTCATAGTTTCAGCAGAGGTCTACAGCCTCAACACCTTCATCAGCTAGAGCTCTATCCCCCAGGTTTCGACAGGATCAGAAAAGTAGAACATCAGGCTCTAAGTCATAGAGGAGTGCTTCAGGTAATCAGACTTTTCCAACTTACCCAAAGTATGGTAAGAACCATCCGATTGAGTGTCTCGCTGGCAGACAGTGGTGTCTTGGATGCGGTCAGTCTTTTCATAGGTTGAAAGATTGCCCTTCTTCCAGTCAAGGACAATAAGGTAATAGAACTCAGTCTACAACTTCAGCAGCGCAAGCAAGTCACCCCACTCAGCAGGGTACCTTGTCTAGTGCAGGTGGTGGTCAGTGCCAGAACAGGTTGTATGCTTTTCAGGCCCGCCAGGACTAGAAAAATTTTCCCGATGTGGTCATTGGTATGTTACAAGTATTCTATTTAGATGTTTATGCATTGTTAGATGCAAGGGCTACACACCTTTTATTGTAACTCCATATATAGCAGTCAATTTCGGTGTCGATCCAGAAACTCTCTCAGAACCCTTCTTAGTCTCTACTCCAGTTGGTGACCCAGTTATAGCTAGACGAGTATACAGAAATTTCCTTGTCACGGTTTCCCAAAAACTCACCTTAGTAGACCTTATAGAATTAGAAATGATAGATTTTGCTATCAGTCTAGGCATGGATTAGTTACACTCTCATTATGCCTCAATCAATTGTAGAACTAGGATCGTTCGATTTCAATTTCCAAACGAGCTAGTCTTAGAGTGGAAGGTTAGTAGTTCAATGCCTATAGGTCGATTTATCTCCTACCTTAAGGCCAGGAAGATGATCTCTAAAAGTTATATATATCATCTCATTCGGGTTAATGATTCAAACTCCAAAACCCCAACTCTTGAGTTCGTCCCTATCGTAAATGAATTTCCAGAAGATCTTCCCAGAGTTCCTCCCGTAAGAGGAATAGACTATGGAATAGATCTCCTTCCAGATACCCAGCGCATTTCGATTCCTCCTTATAGAATGGCTCCAGCTGAGATAAAGAAATTGAAAGAACAGTTGAAATACCTTCTAGATAAGGGATTCATCAGACCTAGTATCTCTCCATGGGTGCTCCAGTGTTGTTCGTGATAAATAAAGACAATTCTCTTAGAATATGCATTGACTATCGTTAGTTGAACAAAGTAACAATCAAGAATAAGTATCTCATCCCCAGGATTGATGACTTGTTCGACCAACTTCAAGGTGCTAGTTTCTTTTCTAAGATAGACCTTAGATCCGGCTATCATCAGCTCAGAGTCAAAGATAGTGACATCCAGAAGACAGCCTTCAGTACTCAGTGTAACACCCCAGAAAATGGTAGATTAAACTAGAGCCTAAACGTAAGGGTAAAAATCATAAAATGATTCCCCGAATGTTAGTGAGTCATTTAAGGTTGGAAAGAGGCCTATTTGAGTCAAAGAAAATTTTGAAGCATATTGGGAAAGTTGCCTATGAGTTAGACTTACCAAATGAGTTGGCTCCGATTCACCCGGTATTTCATGTTTTTATGCTTAAGAAGTGCATTGGTGATCCGGTATCCATCATTCCTTTGGAAGGTTTGGGAGTTGATGAGAGTCTTTCATATGAAGAGATTCTAGTAGATAACTTAGACCGGCAAGTCAAAAGGTTGAGAAACAAAGAAGTAGCTTTTGTTAAGGTTTTATATAGAAATCACTTAGTTGAGGGTGCTACATGGGAGGACGAGGCCGATATGAAGTCCCGCTATCCTCATCTTTCTCCTTCTACTCCTATCCAAACTTGAGTAAAGTAGTTTTATTGAGTTTGGTGTTTTGGAAGTCATATGTGCTATGAGTGTTCTTCATGATTTCCTTATAATATGCATGTTCTTGTGAGAATTCATATTTTTCATGAATTGAATTTTCATGATTTATACGTTCCACATGTTGATTTGCATTTTAGTATGATGATTGCATATTTAACTTCATGAGGTGAATTGATGAACATGCATAGTTATGATTTTGATTAAATGACATGTTGGCTCCATACTGTTATGTTGATCTTGCTTTGTGTTAGAGAAGGTAGTTCCTCCCATGTTTATATGAAATGAAAAATTTTATGCATAATGGGTTGTAGATGTAGTTTCCTACTTCCTTGTGATTGCATTGATTATGTCTTGAGATGGAGTTGATGTTTCCTCTTATAAATTGTGCATTTTTGTTATGTTGCATGCATGATAGGCTACTAGTCTTGAGTCTTTATTTCCATAAGGTGTCTAAGTCGTCATTCGGGGATGAATGTTCCCAAGGGAGATATAATGTAACACCCTAGAAAATGGTAGGTTAAACTAGAGCCTAAACGTAATGGTAAAGATTATAAAATGAATCCCTAAATGTTAGTGAGTCATTTAGGGTTGGAAAGAGGCCTATTTGAGTCAAAGCCAAGGGCCAAGTGCCAAGGAAAAGGGGCCAACCCAAGGTAAAGGGGCCAAAGGCCAAGGCTACCCCTAGCTAAGAGCACACTGCCCCACCTTCATAAGTGGGACCACGGACCGTGGTCCACTCCATAGATCATGAAGGGAGTCGTGAAGTTCCTTCGGCCTTGGAAAAATGGCAACCCAAAACCTTAGCCACTGCCTCAACTTCACGCAAGGTACCATGGCTCGTGGTCTTAACCACAACTCATGGAGCCCTTCGTGAAGGAGACTTGGGCATGGGGGCTTGGGGGTATGAGGTACCCTAGCTACTTTCTCACCCTACACGAGTAGGACCATGGGTCGTAGTCCACTTCACGGCTCGTGAAGGTGCTCATCAGGATGCCTTAGGCGAAGTAGCCTTGAGCTCCAAAGACATGGCTACTGCCTCACCTTCACGGGAAGGACCACTGGTCGTGGTCCACACCACGGCTCATGAAGGGTGGCTCGTGGTCCCTGACAGGGGCCAATAAATGAGGGTTAACTAAGTAATTTCCTTTTTAGTCCAATTAAAGTGGGGTTGTTTTGGGTATTTTTAGGGGAAGTATATAAGTTGTTTTTAAGTCAAAATTCACTATTCTAACTCATATACTCCAACACCCAAATCAAATCAAAACTTCCTCTTCTCTCAATATTTCTCTCTCTAAAAATAAAGAAGAAGAAATGAGCCATTGAAGCTAGGGTTTGTGGATCCCAAAGGTTCTTCCCTAAATTTCTTGGAGTTTCTTAGTCAAGGTATGGATGTTCTTCATATTTGGGTAGTTATCACCCAAAGAGCCCCTTCAAACTATGTTTTTAAGATTCCAAATCCCCCAAACTTAGGGTTTTCAATCTATAACATGGGTCTTCTTCTAAAACGTTTTCAATTGTTTATTTATGGTTGATTATGGTTGGTTATGATGAAGCATGGTTGGATTAATGGATTATTGATGTTTTATGATGAAAATATCCTTTGGACCCACGATTCCCCCTTCTTCTGAAATTGTGAACTACGGTATGACTTGATTTATGATAGGAGCTTCACAATTGATTATGTTTACATAGATTTAGTTGTTGAATCGTGATATGCCTTTATCTAATGTGGCAATTCTAGAAGTTAAGGTTGATCTTGATTCATAGCCTTGAAGGGAAACTTGTTAGGGTTTATACATGTTGATGAGTATTGTCTATGAATTTGTAATTCACTTAGATAGTGATGATCCTATGACTATTGTGTAATTGTGGTATTGATGCAAGATCTTTATTCCCTATACCATTACACTTTATTATGCATAAAGTATGCATGTATGTTTATGATAAGCTTGTTGTGTTGATTGAAAGGCCATTCTCATAACACACTATGAATATGTTGTGAAAGGTTTACTCACATGATGATGATTCTAAGGTTGAAAGGACATCCTCACCTAATGAATCTATGAGCTATTATGATCTATCTTGGTTTGAATGCCTAGTGCATTCTCTCATGAACATGAACTTAATTAAGGACTTAATATGAATTCTAAAGGGAATTATGCTTCGCACTGAGTGGATATGAGTATGAGATGAGTTCCTTCACGCTAGTAGTTGGGATCCCAAAATGGTTATCTCATGAGATGGAAACCTCCACGTTAGGGTTTCTAGAAGCAATCTCTTTATCCCATAACTATGTGCCCAAATAGGCTTTAGCTAGTGGATCCACCTAAAAAGCTAAAATGTATGTTCTACCTTACGCAAGGAGGACACCTATTTTAGATGTTGGGGTAGAACACCAGATTCCATGTAGCTCACATGGTCTATGTCGATTTAGGCTATTTTCCCTATATGATACGAATATGAACTATGATAAGAACATGGACTTTAATTATGAATTCTTAAGAGGTACTACTTAGTATGAGTGGGGGTATGGGACTTCACTGATGCATTGCACAAGTAGACTTTAAGAGGGGTTATAGTGAGGTTCTCTTATGTTATGAAAACTTATGGATTATGTATACAAGATATGTATGGATGTTAAGGTTTACTTTACTTGTTACAAGTTATGAACATGAATAATTCCTTACTTATGTATATTGGTTATGGATGAGGCAAAAGTAAGATATGTTTATTGTTGGTGACCTAAATGTGATACTTAACATTTGGTAGGGTTATGGGATCTTACCTTTGCATTGCACTAGTATGACTTTGGGTTGCTTATATGTTGGTTTGACTTATGTTTCTTCATAAATGTGCATAATGGCATTCCAACTTGATAAATGCATGATTTCAACTAAATGTCCCTTTTGTGCATGTTTTAAGGATTATTATGCATAGCTTCCATACTTAGTACATTATTTGTGCTAACCCATATTTTCTACATTTACTATGAGTGTAGGTTCCGGTAGTTGAGACGTACTTCTTCTTTCAAGTGAAGCTTGGGTTGACTATTCCCTAAGCTTGGTGATTCCTCATGGTTCAAGGACAAGATGTTATTCTTTTCTAGCTTCTATTGTACTTTCTACTTTCGAGACTTTATTGATGTAAAAGACGTTGACCCTAATTGTATTCTCTATTGTACTAGATAGTGATTGAGACAATGTCTAGACTCTTATTGTTGTTAATGAAAAAGAAGTTGACTTCGATTGTAAAAGTTTTAAATGTTTCCGCATAATTTCTATGACTTTATGTTTATGATTATGCTAAGGGCTTGTATCAGACCCATTCGGGGTCAAGTACGACATGTTACATCTAGGGGGTACCCCTGGGTCGTGACAAACTTGGTAATCAGAGCACAAGGTTTAGAATGATTCTAGGATGATGTCTCATGAGCCACGTCTAGTAGATTCTTGTTCATGAGTGTGAAGCACGCCACACTTATGAATGAGAGGCTATAAGATATTTAGGAAATTTCACTTATTTTCGTTACTCTTTAGTCGTGCCTTAGAACTTTAACTCTATGAAGTCCTTTTCCTAACCCTTCTCTTATGTATATAGGATATGAATACAAGAAGGGATAATGCAAGAAGGATGGAAGAGGAGATCGTTAATGAGGGAGTTCCTCCCTAAGGTCCTCAAAAGCCTCAAGTTCCTCAAGCTCCTAATGATGAGTGGGCTATGACAAATATGTAAATAGGAACGGCTCTCCAAACATTGACTCATGCTTTAACGGTTCAAATCATTAGGGATGCTAGAGTACAAGTGAACCCCAATGTGAGTACAACCGCTTCAAGGATAAGGGATTTCACAAGAATGAATCCACCTATGCTCTATGGCTCCAAGGTGGAGGAAGACCCACAAGGGTTTGTTCATGAAGTGCTTAAGGTGCTTGATGCTATTGGAGTGTCTTCCCAAGAGAAGGCGGAACTAGCCACCTACTAATTGAAAGATATGGCTCAATTTTTGTATGAGCAATGGAATAATGAGAGACCCGTAAGAGCGGTCCCAGTAGATTGGGGATCGTTCAAGATGGCCTTCCTTGATAGGTTCTTTCCCTTAGAGTTGAGGGAATGAAAGATGCAAGAATTCATCAACCATCGCCAAGGAGGAATGAGTGTGAAGGAGTATGGCCTTAAGTTCACCCAATTGTCTAAGTATGCTCCAACCTTAGTAGCGAACTCTAGGGCCAAGATGAACAAATTTGTTATAGGGGTATCCGACTTGGTAGTCAATGAATGTCGTTCGGCAATGCTCATCCTAAGTATGAATATTTCACGTCTTATGATTCATGCCGAACAAATTGAGGAACAAAAGCTCAAGTAAGTGAATAGAGAAGTGAAGAGGGCAAGGACTGAAAATGGAAATTCTTCCAAAGGTAAGTTTGAGGGTCAAGGTAAACCAAGGTTCAAGAAAAGGTTTTCCAACCAAGGCTATTCTAGTGCTCCAAGGGTTAACAAAGATAGGGTGTCTAACCCTAATCCACAAGTAGGTAAAAGTGGTAGCTCTTATGTTAAAAGACCTAGTTGTGCAAAGTGCGGCAAAAAGCATGATGGCAAGTGCTTAGTTGGCACGGATGGTTGCTTTAGTTGTGGGAAGAGCGGCCATATAAAGTGAGATTGTCCCATGCTAAGGTCTCAAGGAAGAGAGGGCAAGAAAGTCTATTTTTATGCTCTTCAATCCCGAGGTGACCAAGAGAGTTCCCTAGACGTGGTTACAGGTATGTTGCAAGTCTTTTCCATTGATGTTTATGCATTGTTAGACCCCGGTGCCACTTTATCATTTGTTACACCTTTTGTGGCTATGAAATTTGAAGTACTCCCCAATGTGTTAGAAGAACCTTTTTCGGTGTCTACCCCGGTTGGTGACTCGGTAGTGGCAAAAAGAATATATAGGAGTTGTCCTATTTCTTTGTCTCATAAAGTCACTTTGGTTGATTTGGTAGAATTAGACATGCTTGATTTTGATGTAATTTTGGGCATGGATTGGTTGCATGCATGTTATGCTTCAATAGATTGTGGGACTCGGGTGGTCAAATTTAAATTTCCAAAAGAGCCAATTTTAGAGTGGAAAGGGCGGAATTCTATTCCTAGAGGTCAATTTGTTTCATGTCTCAAAGCTAGGAAAATGATCTCCGAGGGGGTGTATTTACCATATTGTTATGGTTGTGGATGTTGAGTCCAAGGTCCCTTCTTTAGAGTCAGTCTCCATGGTGAGTGAGTTTTTGGAAGTCTTTCCCGATGATTTGCTCGGCATTCCTCCCGAACGGGAAATAGACTTTGGCATTGATCATTTACTGGATACAAAACCCATATCCATCCCTCCTTATAGAATGGCTCCGGCCGAGTTGAAAGAGTTAAAGGAGCAATTGAAGGATTTACTAGACAAGGGTTTTATTCAACCAAGTATCTCTCCATAGGGTGCTCCGGTATTGTCTGTTAAGAAAAAGGATGGGTCCTTTAAAATGTGTATTGATTATCGCCAACTAAACGAAATGACCATAAAGAATAAGTATCCCCTTCTATGGATCGATAACTTGTTTGATCAACTCCAAGGGGTTAACTATTTCTCCAAAATAGATCTTCGTTCGGGTTACCATCAACTAAGGGTAAGAGGGGTTGGTATTCCCAAGACGGACTTTAGGACCTGGTACGGCGATTATGAATTTGTGGTGATGTCATTTGGGTTGACCAATACCCCGACAGCATTCATGGACCTAATGAATAGAGTTTTTAGGCATTATCTTGATATGTTTGTGATAGTGTTTATTGACGATAGTTTGATCTACTCAAAGAGTGAAAATGAGCACATGAACCATTTGAGAATTGTATTGCAAGTCCTTAAAGACCACCAATGGTATGCAAAATTTAGTAAGTGTGTGTTTTGGCATAGGTATGTAGCCTTCCTTGGTCGTATTGTGTCGATCAAAGGTATTGAGGCAGATCCTAAGAAGATGGATACGATCAAAGGTTGGCCTAAACTTCTAACTCCTACTGATATTAGAATCTTTCTAGGTTTGGTCGGTTATTATAGGAGGTGTGTTGAGGGTTTTTCCTCCATTGCTTCTCCGTTGACTGCCTTGACTCAAAAGAAAGCTAAGTTTGTGTGGTCGGAAGCCTCCAAAAGTTAAAAGATAGACTTACTTCTGCTTCGGTGTTGACCTTACCGGAGGGTACCGATGGGTTTGTGGTATATTGTGATGCTTCTTGAGTGGGTTTAGGATGTGTTCTTATGCAACATGGTAAAGTGATTGCCTATGCTTCGAGGCAACTCAAGATACATGAAAAGAACTATCCAACTCATGATCTCGAATTAGTGGTGGTAGTGTTTGCTTTGAAAATATGGAGACATAACCTTTATAGGGTCCATATAGATGTTTTCACCGATCACAAGAGTCTTTAATATATGTTTAGCCAAAAAGACATGAATCTCCGACAAAGAAGGTGGTTAGAACTTTTGAAGGATTATGACATGAGTGTCCTTTACCACCCCGGCAAAGCTAATGTAGTTGTGGATGCCCTAAGTAGATTGTCCATGGGTAGTGTGGCTCATGTAGAAGATGAGAAGAAGGAATTGGTTCGTGATGTGCATAGGTTGACCCGATTAGGTGTCCAACTAGTGGATTCCACCAAAGGTAGAGTTATGGTCCATCATAGTTCCGAATCATCCTTAGTGGTTGATGTGAAGTCTAAACAACACATTGATCCCATATTAATGGATTTAAAAGAATCGGTACTCAACAAGTCCGTTGAGGCTTTCTCCCAAGAGGGAGATGAGGTGCTTAGGTACCAAGGTAGATTATGTGTTTCGGATGGCTTAAGAGAGAAAATTTTAGAAGAGCCTCAGGGTTCGTGGTATTCTATTCATCCGGGAGCCACCAAAATGTACAGTGATCTACAGGAAGTCTATTGGTGGAATGGCATGAAGAAGCATATAGCGAGTTTTGTTGCCAAATGTTCGAATTGTCAACAAGTTAAGGCCGAACACCTGAAATCGGGAGGTTTTTCCCAATATATAGATATTCCCGCTTGGAAGTGGGAGGATGTGAATATGGATTTTATTGTGGGTTTGCCTCGTACTCGAAGGCAACATGATTCTATTTGGGTCATTATTGATAGAATGACAAAGTCCGCCCACTTTATTCCCGTCAAGACTTTATTTTCGGCAGAAGACTATGCCAAGTTGTACATCAATGAGATAGTGAAGTTGCATGGGGTTCCTTATCTATCACTTCGGATCGGGGTACTCAATTTACTTCACACTTTTGGAAGGCATTCCAAAAAGGGCTTGGTACCAATGTTAAGCTTAGTACCGCTTTCCACCCTCAAATGGATGGTCAAGTGGAACGCACCATTCAAACCTTAGAGGACATGTTGAGGGCATGTGTGATAGATTTCAAGTGTAGTTGGGATGACCATCTCCCATTGATTGAGTTTGCCTACAACAATAGTTACCACTCAAGCGATGCCATGGCTCCATTTGAAGATCTATATGGTAGGAGATGTATATCTCTGGTTTGTTGGTTTGAAGTAGGTGAATTTGCTCTAATTGGTCCCGAACTAGTTTATGAGACCATTGAAAAAGTTTGACTCATTAGACAGAGGTTAAAGACGGCCCAAAGTCAGCAAAGTCTCATGTCGATGTTAGAAAGTGGGATCTATAATTTGAGGTCAATGATTGGGTCTACTTAAAAATCTCACCTATGAAAGGTGTGATGAGGTTTGGCAAAAAGGGAAACCTTAGTCCAAGGTATGTGGGCCCTTAACAAATTTTGAAGCGTATTGGGAAAGTTGCCTATGAGTGAGACTAGCCAAATGAGTTGGCTCTGGTTCACCCAGTATTTCATGTTTATCTGTTTAAGAAGTGCATTTGTGATCCTATATCCATAATTCCTTTGGAAGGTTTGGGAGTTGATGAGATTCTTTCATATGAAGAGATTCTGGTAGAGATCTTAGACCGGCAAGTCAAAAGGTTGAGAAACAAAAAAGTAGCCTCCGTTAAGGTTTTATAGAGGAATCACTTAGTTGAGGGTGCTACATGGGAGGCCGAGGCTGATATGAAGTCCCGCTATCCTCATCTTTTTCCTACTACTCATATCCAAACTTGAGGTAAGTAGTTTTCTTGAGTTTGGTGTTTTAGAAGTCATATGTGCTATGAGTGTTCTTTATGATTTCCTTATAATATGCATGTTCTTGTGAGAATTCATATTTTGCATGAATTGAATTTTCATGATTTATACGTTCCTCATGTTGATTTGCATTTTAGTATGATGATTGCATAGTTGACTTCATGAGGTGAATTGATGAACATGCTTAGTTATGATTTTGATAAAATAACATGTTGGCTCCATATTGTTGTGTTGAGCTTACTTTGAGTTGGAGAAGGTAGTTCCTCCCATGTTTATATGAAATGATAAATTTTGTGCATAATGGGTTGTAGATGTAGTTTCCTACTTCCTTGTGATTGCATTGATTATGTCTTGAGATGGAGTTGATGTTTCCTCTTATAAATTGTGCATTTTTGTTATGTTGCATACATGATGGGATGCTAGTCTTGAGTCTTTATTTCCGTAAGGTGCCTAAGTCGTCATTAAAGGACGAATGTTCCCAAGGGGGAAATAATGTAACACCCCGGAAAATAGTAGGTTAAACTAGAGCCTAAACGTAAGGGTAAAGATCATAAAATGACTCCCCGAATGTTAGTGAGTCATTTAGGGTTGGAAAGAGCCCTATTTGAGTCAAAGCCAAGGGGCAAGTGCCAAGGCAAAGGGGCCAAAGGCCAAGGCTGCCCCTAGCTAGGAGCACACTGCCCCACCTTCACGAGTGGGACCACGGATCGTGGTCCACTCCATGGGTCATGAAGGGGGTCGTTAAGTTCCCTTGGCCTTGGAAAAATGGACACCCAAAACTTTAGCCACTGCCTCAACTTCACGGAAGGGACCACGGCTCTGGGTCTAGACCACGGCTCATGGAGCCCTTCGTGAAGTATACTTGGGCATGGTCCACTTCATGGCTCGTGAAGGTGCTCATCGGGATGCCTTAAGCAAAGGAGCCTTGAGCTCCAAAGGCATGGCTACTGCCTCACCTTCATAGGCAGGACCACGGGTCGTGGTCCACACCATGCCTCGTGAAGGGTGTCTCGTGGTCCCGAACGGGGGCCATTAAATGAGGGTCAACTAAGTAATTTCCTTTTTAGTCCAATTACAGTGGGGTTGTTTTGGGTATTTTTAGGGGAAGTATATAAGTTGTTTTTAAGTCAAAATCTATTATTCAAAGTCATATACTCCAACACCCTAATCAAATCAAAAACTTCCTCATCTCTCAATATTTCTCTCTAAACACAAAGAAGAAGAAAGGAGCCATTGAAGCAACGGTTTGTGGATTCCAAAGGTTCTACCCTAAATTTCTTGGAGTTTCTTATTCAAGGTATGGATGATTTTCATCTTTGTGTAGCTATCACCCAAAGAGCCCCTTCAAACTATGTTTTTAAGATTCCTAATCCCCCAAACCTAGGATTTTTAATTTATGACATAGGTCTCCTTATAAAATGTTTTCAATTGTTTATTTATGGTTGATTATGGTTGGTTATGATGAATCATGGTTGGATTAATGGATTATTGATATTTATGATGAAAATCTCCCTTGGACCCATGATTCCCCCTTCTTCATAAATTGTGAACTATGGTATGACTTGATTGATGATGGGAGCTTGACAATTGATTATGTTTACATTGATTAAGCTGTTGAATCATGATATCCCTATATTAAATATGGAAATTCTAGAAGTTAGGTTTCATCTTGATTCATAGCCTTGAAGGGAAACTTGTTAGGGTTTATACATGTTGATGAGTATTGTTTATGAACTTGTGATTTACTTAGATAGTGATGATCCAATGACTATTGTGTAATTGTGGTATTGATGCAAGATCCTTCTTCCCTATACCCTGACACTTGATTATGCATAAAGTATGTATGTATGTTTATGATAATCTTGTTGTGTTGATTGAAAGGCCATTCTCATGAACACACTATGAATATGTTGTCAAAGGTTTACTCACATGTTGTTGATTCTAAGGTTGAAAGGACATTCTCACCTAGTGAATCTATGAGCTATTATGATGTATGTTGGTCTGAGTGTCTAGTGCATTCTATCATGAACATGAACTTAAGTAAGGACTTAATATGAATTCTAAAGGGAATTATGCTTAGCACCGAGTGGATATGAGTATAAGATTGGTTCCTTCACGCTAGTAGTTGGGTTCCCATTATGGTTATCTCATGAGATAGAAACCTCCACATTAGTAGTTAGGGTTTCTAGAAGCAATCTCCTTATCCCATAACTATGTGCCCACATAGGTCTTTAGCTAGTGGATCCAGCTAAAAAGCTAAAATGTACGTTCTACCTTAGGCAAGTAGGACACCTATTTTCGGTGTGGGGGTAGAACACCAGATTCCATGTAGCTCACATGGTCTATGTCGGTTATGGCTAGTTTCCTTATATGATATGAATATGAACTATGATAAGAACATGGACTTTAATTATGACTTCTTAAGAGGTACTACTTAGTATAAGTGGGGGTATAGGATTTCACTTATGCATTGCACAAGTACACTTAAAGAGGGGTTATGGTGAGGTTCTCTTATGTTTTGAAGACTTATGGATTATGTATGCAAGATATGTATGGATGTTAAGGTTTACTTTACTTGTTACAAGTTATGAACATGAATAACTCCTTACTTATGTATATTGGTTATGGATGAGGCAAAAGTAAGATATGTATGTTGTTGGTGACCTAAATGTGATACCTAGCATTTGGTAGGTTATGGGATCTTACCTTTGCATTGCACTAGTATGACTTTGGGTTGCTTATATTTTGGTTTGACTTATATTTCTTCATAAATGTGCATAATGGCTTTCAAACTTGAGAAATGCATGATTTCAAATAAATGTCCTTTTTATGCATGTTTTAAGGATTTTTATGCATGGTTTCCATACTTAGTACATTATTTATGCTAACCCATATTTTCTACATTTACTAGGTTCCGGTCGTTGAGACTTACTTTTTCTTTCAAGTGAAGCTTGGGTTGACTATTCCCTAAGCTTGGTGAGTCCGCATGGTTCGAGGACAAGATGTTATTCTTTTCTAGCTTCTATTGTACTTTCTACTTTCGAAACTTTATTGATGTAAAGGGCTTTCACCCTAATTGTATTCTCTATTGTACTAGATGTTGATTGAGATAAGATCTAGACTCTTATTTTCAATTATGAAAAAGAAGTTGACTTCGATTGTAAAAGTTTTAAATTTTTCCGCATCATTTCTATGACTTTTTGTTTATGATTATGCTAAGGGTATGAGACCCATTCGGGGTCAAGTACGCCGTGTTATTTCTAAGGGGTACCCCTGGGTCGTGACACTCGGTATGGTAACTATGAATTTGTAGTAATGTCTTTTGGACTAATAAATGATCCTACAACTTTCATGGACTTAATGAATAGGATGTTCAAATAGTATTTGGACTTGTTCGCCATCGTCTTTATTGATGATATAATCATTTATTCTCGGAGTGAGGAAGAGAATGAGACTCATATGAGAGTTGTTCTATGAACCCTCAGAGATCGCTAGCTATTCGCTAAGTTTATCAAATGTGAATTCTGGCTACAGTCCGTCTCTTTTCTTGGTCATGTGGTATCCAGCGAAGGGATCCTAGTGGATTCTTAGAAAATTGAGGCAGTACAGCATAGGCCCAAACCCACCTCTCCGACTGATATCAGAAGTTTCTTGGGTATGGTCGGTTACTACATGTCACAACCCAAGGGTACTCCCTAGATGTAACATGGCATATAGAACCCCAAAGACCTCCATACAAGCCACTTAGTCGTCATAACATAAGAAATAGAACAATAAGAGTAAAACACATTTCAAGTCTAAAAAGTTTTTCATAAAATAAAGCGGAATTCTAGACACCTGTCTCATCATATCAATCTATTATAATACCGAATGAAATTGGGCCTAGCCCATACATCATGTTCAAAAGTAGAAATACTTGAAAGAAAGGAAATAAACAATAAAACTTTGTCCTTGAAGAATGAGGACTCACCCAAGCTTGGAATCTCAAGATCAACACCTAACCACGAAACTGACTCTGACTATCGAACCCTACATTTGGGAAAAATATAGGCAAGAGTATGTGTTAGTACAAATATGCACTAAGTATGATTACTATGCATAAAAACATTTAAAATATGCTAAAAGGGACATTTCATTTCAAAGCATGCAATTTACCAAGTTAAACATCATCAAAGAGCTAGTAGGAAACATAAGTCATAATCATCATATTGAGTGTAAGCTAGCATCATCTTTCAATTACCTGAACACTACGAGATACTTCATTAAGCATGTCTTTGTTCATTATTAGTCTTGTTGTGGGAATAATCCTTAACCTATATTGAGACCATATTAGCTATTATATGATCACCCGGTGTCTCCCACACCGAAAAGGGTTGGTCTACTTGCCTAAGGTAGAACCGGTAACTCTTAGCTTAACTGGATCCACTAGCTAAATAACCTACGGGGGCATGTAGTTTATGGGATACGGAGATTGCTACTAGAAACCTGGACTCCACTACGTGAAGGCTTCCATCTCATGAGACATACTTTGGGAAACCTGGACTCTACTACATTAGAGTTCCCATTTAGAAGCCCGGACTCAACTACGTGAGAGCCTCCAACTCATTTCAATATCCACTTGGTGCTAAGCATAAATCCCACAGATTACTTATTAAGTCTTAACTTAACTCATGTCTCATGGAGGGATGTCCTTGACAACCAATCCAAGTTAGTTTATTAGGATAGCTCATTAGATCATGCATGAGAAAACCTTACACCGTCCATGTCTAGATGTAAATCTTAGATTCAATTAGGTGAGAAAGCCTTTCAACCTTAGAATCTTCATTATGTGAGAAAACCTTTCACATTAATGTTCATATGTGTTCATGAGAATAACATTTCAATCAACACACAACAACAACATAATCAGTGACACTTTACTCTCAAAGTGTCCTCAATACATTTACATAGATTTCATAAAGACATGCATAATCTCATACTTACTCTTTCAAGGTTCAAAACCCTAATTTCAACCACCACATCTAGAATTAAAACATTCGACGTGGATTTCATTATAAATCATGTGATTCTATCACCTCATGCATCAATTCATCAAATTCCTCTTTCATCAACAAAGACCCACATTACAAGATCACAATTGAGAAATATGGGAATTACATGGGTTCTTAGGGATACATCATAAAAACCATAGGAAATCATCAATTTATGCTTAATATAACATAATTCAACCATTAGGATCAAGTTTTAAAGGAACCCATGACTTATGAATCAAACCCTAACAATTGGGGATTTCTATCTCTTTTGAAATTGAGATTCTGAAGGAACTCCATGGATGAAAGCTATCATACCATAACAACAAAGCCCAATGCTAAGCTTCAATGGAGGAATTGATCTTGACCTTGATCCTAGCTTGAACTTCCTTCTTCTTCTTCTTCTAGTGTCTAGAGAGTGAAATATTTGAGAGGAAGAATTTTGGGGAAATATTTTGGGTTTTGGAAAATATAACTTGAATGGGTGAGTTTTAGCGTTAAAATAACTTATATAGGGGTCCTAGGCTTAGGCAAAATGACTTCACCTTTTTTAAGTTGAAACCGGAAAAGACCAATTAACCCTCAAATGTCCAGTGCACTGCCTCACTTCACAGGGGGGATCCACGAGCCGTGGTCCCCTCCATGGTAACCAACCAATGGCTAAGGCACTCCTTACTTAACCCCTAAAATCTAAGGCAACTCCACGACACCTCCCACGAGCCATGGTGGCCTTCACGAGCCGTCATGGCTCTCGTGGTAAGGGTCTCCTCTTGGGGCAGTGTAGCCTAGCTACTGCCTCAACTCCACGAGCCTTCCCACAAGCCGTGGTCAACATCACGAGCCGTGAAGTGGCTCATGTGGAGGAGGTTGTTTTGGGCAGCTTAAGGAGGCTACTACCTAGCCTACCATGAGTCGTGGTTTCTTTGGCAGTGTCTTTGGGAGAGTGGACTACCCTAGTCCTCTTCTTTGGCCCTTGCCCACTTCAATGGCTCTAACCCTCACGCTTAGCTCTAGTTTAGCCTAGTAGTTTCTGAGGGTTCACATTATCTCTCCCTTGGGAACATTCGTCATCGAATGACGCTCTAGACACCTTACGAAAGTCAAGACTCAAGACTAGCAGCGCCCATCATGCATGCAACATCATAACAGTGCAAAAAAAAAAGGAGGAAGCATCAACTCCAAACTAAACATAATCAATGCGTCGCAAGGAAATAGGAACTACATCTAAAAACCCATTATGCATGAAACTCTCAACATTTCTCATGTTCTAGGAGGAACTACCTTCTCCAAGCTCAAAAGCATGCTCAACAGAATCTCACGGAGCTAATATGCAATTTACTCTGAAAAAGCATAACTAAAGCATGTTCAACAATTCATCTCATGAAGCATATAGGCAACTCATACTTAATGCACAATAATATGAGGAAAATCAATCATATAACTCATTTTTCTTTCAAAACATAAGCTTTCATGAACATGCATAACTTAAAGAGATCATGGGACACATAAAACACACATGACTCCAAAACATAAAACAAACCAAGAGGAACTCATTACCTCAAGCTAGATTAGGAGTAGAAGGAAAGATATGAGGATATCGGGACATCATTTCGATCTCGGCCTCCCAAGTAGCACCCTCAACTAAATGATTCCTCCACAACACTTTTACGGAAGCAACTTCTTTATTTCTCAACCTCTTAACTTGCCGGTCCAAAATCTCAATCGGAACTTCCTCATAAGCAAGACATTCATCAACTCCCAACCCTTCTAGGGAAAGTACGGATGTCGGATCTCCAACACACTTCTTAAGCATAGAGACATGGAAATCCGAATGCACCGATGCCAACTTATTTGGCATATCTAACTCATAAGCGACCTGACCAACATGCCTCAAGATTTGATATGGGCCTACATACAAGGGACTAAGCTTCCCTTTCTTACCAAACCTCATTACACCCTTCATAGGTGAGATTTTCAAGTAAACCCAATCATCAACATCAAACTCAAGATCCTTTCTTCTAGCATCGACATATGACTTTTGTCGACTTTGAGTTGTTCTCAACCTCTCTCTAATGAGTCGAACCTTTTCTATAGCCTCATAAACTAGCTCGGGACCTATCAAAGCAACTTCACCCACCTCAAACCAACCTATAGCATATCTACACCTCTTAACATAAAAAGCCTCAAACAGAGCCATACCAATACAAGATTGATAGCTATTATTATATATAAGCAAATTCAATCAATGGCAAGTGGTCATCCCAATTACCCTTAAAGTCAATCACACAAGCTCATAACATGTCTTCCAAAGTTTGGATAGTACACTCCACTTTTCCATCGATTTGGGGATGAAATGTCGTGCTAAGCTTAACCTTAGTACCAAGAACCTTTTGGAATGACTTTCAAAATTGAGAAGTGAATTGTGTACCACGATCAAAAATAATGGACAAAGGCACTCCATGAAACTTTACCATTTCTCTCAAGTACATCTTGGCATAATCCTCCGCCGAATAAGAAACCTTAAAAAGAAGGGTAATGAGTCGATTTCGTCATCCGATCTACTATAACCCAAATCATCATGTTGTCGTCGGGTGCGAGGCAAACCAAATATAAAGTCCATGTTCAAGTCTTCCCACTTCCAAGTACGAATAGCAATGTCTTGGGACAAACCTCCTGGTCTTTGATGCTCAACTTTCACTTGTTGACAATTAGGACACTTGGCCACAAATTTCGTAATATCTTTCTTCATTCCATTCCACCAATAGACCTCCCGTAAATCACAATACATCTTGGTGGCTCCCGGGTGAATAGAATACCGAGAACTATGGGCATTCGACCAGATTTGTTCCCTCAATCCATCAACATTCAGAAAACATAAACGACCTTGATATCTAAGCACACCATCTCCCCCTTGGGAGAAAGCCTCAACAAATTTCTTAAGCACCGCTTCTTTCAATTCTACAAAGGTCAGATCAAGACTTTGCTTAGCCTTCATATCCATCAAAAAAGATGATTCGGATCCATTATGGACCATGACACCACCCTTGGTAGTGTCCACTTATTGCAAACCTAAACGGGCCAACTTATGAACATCACGAATCAACTCTTTCTTTTCATCCTTTACATGAGAAACACTACCCATCGACAATTGACTAAGAGCATCTGCAACCACATTTTCTTTATCGGGGTGATAGAGAACACTATGTCATAGTCCTTCAATAGTTCTAGCCACCTTCTTTAGCAAAGATTCAAGTCATTTTGACTAAACACATATTGTAAACTCTTATGACCGGTGAAAACATCAACATGAGCCCCATATAAATAATGCCTCCATGACTTTAAGGCAAAAACAATCGCCGCTAACTCAAGATCATGGGTAGGATAATTTTTCTCATGGATTTTAAGTTGCCTTGAAGCATAGGCAATAACCTTACCATCTTGCATAAGCAAACATCCCAACCCAACTATAGAGGCATCACAATACACCACAAAACCATCTATACCTTCTAGTAAGGTCAACATCGAAGCAGAAGTAAGTCTATCTTTCAACTCTTGGAAACTTTTCTCATAAGCTTCTGACCACACAAACTTAGCCTTCTTTTGAGTCAAACCGTCAAAGGAGAATCAATGGAAGAAAAACCCTCAACAAATCTTCTATAGTAACCGGCTAAACCCAAGAAGCTTCTAATGTCTGAAGGAGTTAGAGGTCTAGGCCAACTCTTGACCGCATCTATCTTCTTAGGATATACCGCAATTCCCTTGCTTGAAACAATATGACCAAGGAAAGCTACGGACCTTAACCAAAATTTAAACTTTCTAAGCTTTGCAAAAAGTTGTTGATCCTTAAGAATTTGCAACACAATCCTCAAATGGTCAATATGCTCATTTTCACTCCTTGAATAGATCAAAATGTCATCAATGAACACAATCACAAACATATCAAGGTCTTTTCTAAACACCCTATTCATCAAATCCATAAATACTGCCGGAGCATTAGTCAACCCAAATGACATAACCAGAAACTCATAATCACCATATCAGGTTCTAAAAGCCATCTTTAGAATATCATCGCCTCTCACCCTCAATTGGTGATAACCTGAATGAAGATCAACTTAGAGAAATAACTAACCCCTTGAAGTTGGTCAAACAAGTCAACTATCCTTGGAATAGGATACTTACTCTTAATGGTCACTTTATTCAATTGATGATAATCAATACACATACAGAGAGACCCATCTTTTTTTCTAACAAACAACACGGGATCACCCCATAGAGAGATACTCGATCAAATGAAACCCTTATCCAACAAATCCTTTAGTTGCTCTTTCAATTCCTTTAACTCAGCCAGGGCCTTTCTATAAGGAGGAATAGAGATAGGTTGTGTATCCAGGAGAAGGTCAATATCAAAGTCTATTTTCCCGCTCAGAAGGAATATCGGGTAAATCATAAGGGAAAACTTCTGAAAACTCATTAACTATGGGGACCGACTCAAGAGTAAGGGTTTTGAAATCTACATCCCTCACCCTTACAAGATGGTAAAAGCAACCTTTTGAAATCATCTTTCTAGCTTTAAGATAAGACACAAATTAACCTCTAGGAATAGAATTTCCCCCCCTTCCACTCTAGGATAGGTTCATTTGGGACCTGAAATTTGATTACACGAGTTACATTCTATTGAAGCATAACATGCATGCAGCCAATCCATACCAAGAATAACATCACAATCTAACATGTCAAGCTCTACCAAATCGACAAGAGTAACTCTAAGGGATAAGGTAACGGGACAGTTTGTATAGACCCTTTTTGACTCCACAGAATCACTAACAGGAGTAGAGACAGAAAAAGGTTCTAACAACACTTCCGGAGGAACATCAAACCTCATAGCCACATAGGGTGTCACAAAAGATAAAGTAGCACCGGGATCAAGTAAAGCATACACATCAAGTTGAAAGACTTTTAACAGACCAGAAACTACATCCAAAGAACTCTCTTCGTCACCTCTTGATTGAAGTGCATAAAATCAGTTTCACTTGGGAGCATTAGAATTTGTACCACTAAAAGGAGCTTGATTGCCTTCTCTCCCTTTTTCCTTAAGCATCGAGAAATCTCTCATCTTATGACCACTCTTGCCACAGCCATAGCACCCATCCGTGCCGACTAGGCATTTACCATCATGTTGCCTTCCACATTTAGAGTAATTTTTTAACCTAGACAAAGAAGAACCACTTTTATTTCCTCCTTGAGGTTTAGGTTTAGACACCCTATCCTTATTAAACTTAAGAGGAGCATTATAGGAACCTTGACCGGAAAATCTTTGTCAAAATCTAGGTCGACCTTGTCCATTGGACTTTGCATTAGAGAAGTTTCCATCACCGGTCCTAGCCCTTTTTACCTCTCTAGACTTTTCCTTGAGTTTCTCCTCCTCAATTTGTTGTGCATGGACCATAAGATGAGAGATGTACGTGGTCACCAACCAGTGGCTAAGCCACTCCTCCCTTAACCCCTAAAATCTAAGGCAACTCCACGACACCTCCCACTAGTCGTGGTGGCCTTCACGAGCCGTCAAGGATCTCGTGGTGAGGGTCTCGTCTTGGGTAGTGTAGCCTAGCTACTGCCTCAACTCCACAAGCCTTCCTACAAGTCGTGGTCAAAACCACGAGCCGTGAAGTGGCTTGTGTGGAGTAGGCTATTTTGGGAAGCTTGAGGAGGCTATTGTTAGCCTACCATGAGTCATGGTGGTGGTCGTGGTTGCTTGGGCAGTGTCTAGGGGAGAGTGGACTGCCCTAGTCCTCTCCCTTGGCCCTTGCCCATTTCCATGGCTCTAACCCTCGCGTTTAGCTCTAGTTTAGCCTACTAGTTTTTGGGGTGTCACACTATAGGATGTTTGTTGAATGATTTTCATCCATAGCTTCCCCTTTGGCCAAGTTGACTCAAAAAAGGTCAAGTTTAAGTGGTCAGATGAGTGTGAGAAAAGCTTCTTAGAACTAAAAACCAGACTCACTACAGCTCTTGGCTTCACTCTACCAGAGGATTTAGATGGTTATGTGGTTTACTGTGATGCATCTAGAGTAGGCCTTGGTAGTGTATTGATGCAGAAAGGTAAGGTTATAGCTTATGCTTCCAGACAACTTAAGGTTCATGAGAAGAATTACCTGACTCGTGACCTAGAGCTTGCAGTTGTAGTATCCACCCTAAAGATTTGAAGACACTAATTTTATAGTGTTCATGTTGATGTGTTCACAGACATAAGAGCCTTCAGTACGTTTTCACCCAAAAAGAGTTAAATCTTCGTCAGAAGAGATGGCTTGAATTCTTCAAAGACTATGACATGAATGTGCTCTACCATTCGGGTAAGGCCAATATAGTGGTTGACGCCCTCAGCAGACTATCCATGGGTAGTGTAGCATATGTTAAGGGAGAGAAGAAAGAATTAGCCAAATATGTTCACTGGCTTGCTCGCTTAGGAGTTTTCCCTATGGACACGTCATATAGTGGTGTGATAGTTCAGAATGGTTCAGAATCTTCATTGGTAGCAGAGGTTAAGGAAAAATAGGATACCGATCCTATATTACTTCAGTTGAAAGGTGCAATTCATCAGCAAAAAGTTGAGGTTTTCTACCTAAGGGGAGATGGTGTACTTCGTTACCACGATCGCTTATGTGTTCCAAATGTGGGTGAGTTGAGGCAGCAAATCCTTATAGAAGCCCATAATTCTAGATAGTTTATTCATCCGGGTACCAATAAGATGTACAGTGGTCTATGGGAAGTCTATTGGTGAAACGGCATAAAGAGGGACATCATAGATTTTGTGGCTAAGTGTCCTAACCGCCAGCATGTTAAAGTAGAACATTAAAAACTAGGAGGTGTGACTCAAGGGATTAGCATTCCTACGTGGAAGTAGGAAGTGATAAACATAGACTTCATTACGGGTTTACCTCACACTACTACTCCAAACTCTACATAAATGAGATATAACGGTTGCATAGGGTTCCCTTATCTACCATCACAGACAGAGGTCCTTAGTTTACCTCTCATTTCTGGAGATCGTTTCAGAAGGGCTTGGTACTAAGGTGAATCTCAGTACAACATTTCATCCGCACATAAATGGTCAGGTAGAGCGTACCATTCATACCTTAGAGGACATGTTGAGAGCTTGCGTGATCGATTTCAAGGGTGGGATGATCACCTACCTCTCATGGAGTTTTCTTACAATAACAACTTTTGTTCTAGTATTCAGATGGCCCTTTATGAGGCACTATATGGGCATAGACGCAAATATCCGGTGAGTCGGTTTGAAGTAGGTGAAGCAGCCTTGGTTGGGCCAGATTTGGTTCATATAGGCTATGGAGAAAGTTCAGCTCATTAGAGATAGACTAAGGGCTGCTCAGAGTCGTCAAAAGTCATATGCAAATGTGAAAAGAAGGGACTTAGAGTTTGAAATCAATAATTGGGTTTTCCTGAAGGTGTCACCTATGATGGGGGTGATGAGATGTGGGAAAAAAGGGCAGTTGTAACACCCCAGAAAATACTAGACTAAACTAGGGCTAGGTGTGAGGGTTAGTGCCAACGAAGAGGACTAGGGCAGTCCACTCTTACATGGACACTGCCTCACCTTCCACGACCACCACCACGGCTCGTGGTGAGGACCAGGGCTCATGGTGTAGCTCGTGGTGGGCTAGGCAGTGGCTAAGCAAAGGCTGACAAAATAGCCCTCTCCACATGAACCACTTCACAGCTCGTGGGAAGGCTCATGGTGATGAACACGGCTCGTGGGAAGGCTCGTGGTGGTGCCTTAGATTTTTAGGGGTTAAGTAGAAGGTTTCCTAGCTACTGTATCATGACCATGAGAGGCATAACGGCTCATAGAGCCTCACTTGAAGGGAATTTCACTAGACTTAGGGTCAACTTCAAATGATGATATCTCTTAGATCAAAACGAATTAGGTGGGCCATTACATATCCAATTAAAGGTATATGAGTCCTCTTTCCAACTCCACCTAGTTTTCCCAATTCGCATGTCGAAGTAAAAAGTTATGCCTAAAATAGTGAAGAACTGTCAGGCTGAAAATTCTTCACGACCCGTTTGACGGGTCGTGGTGATGATGACGATCCGTGAAGGCATCCTTCATGCCATTTCGGCAGTTCCAATCAGAGAACTTCTTGGGTCTTTTCCCAATTGTTTTAACTCAAAGATATATTGTTTTTCCCAAGCCTAGGACCCCTATATAAGTCATTTTAACCTCAAAACTCACCCAATTAAGTCATTTATTCCAAGACCCAAATCAAATCCCCAAAATACTCTCCTCTCAAATATTTCTCTCTCTAGAAGAAGAAGAAGGAGGAGGAGGAGGAAGAGAACCAAGGGAGGAGGAGGAGGAGGAGGAGGAGGAGGAGGAGGAGGAGGAAGAGAACCAAGCTAGGTCAAATTCCTCCATTGTTGCAAGCTTTGTAAGGCTTTGTATCCACGGTATGTTAGCTTATTCATCCATGGATTCTTCCATCCATGGAGCCCCCTAGAATTCACCAATTCTAGTTAGAGTTTCTTCAATGTTGTGGGTTATATTGTATGTTGACCCAATTGAGTGAGTATTGATTTTTTATGATTGAATTAGTAGTGAATCATGATATTATGATGATATTACATGTTTTCCATGGTAAACCCTAGTCTAATTGATGAAATTGAAGAATGTGGGTTTGTACCTTGTGAAGTGAAATTGAGGATTCATAGGTGACTTCCAAAATTGATGTCATGTATAGTAATAGTTCAAGAATAGAAGTATGTAAACATGAATTGAACTAGAATAAAGTACATATGATGAATCATGACTAGTAGAGCTTGAGAATTGAACCTATATGATGAGTTATGACTAGAATTGCTTAAGAATGAAGCTTGTGACTAGAATGTCTTGTGATTTAGATATGTATGATGATTGTAAGAGGTAAAGCTTTGAGAGTCAGGCTTGTAGTCATGAATGTTGATTGCTAGAGCTTTGAGAGTAAAGCTAATATGATGATTTATGTATGTTAAGGCTTTGAGAGTAAGGCTTGTAGTCATGAATGTTCATCGCTAGAGCTTTCAGAGTAAAGCTAATATGATGAATTATGTATGTTAAGGCTTTGAGAGTAAAATCTAGATAAGAATAAAAGAGTTATGGATAGAATTGTGGTGGAAGGCCTTTACCTACCTAATCTACCTCACAAATGTTTGAATGGGTGAAGTCATAGAATCATATGAGTTAGGATGATTTCCATGTCTAGTGCTTGAACCCTAGGTGTGATGATTGAAAGTATGTTTTGAACCTCAAGGAGGTGAAGTATGAGATTATGCTTGTAGTAGTTGAGCTACTTGAATTATAATTATATCCATGTCTAATGTAGTCATTCTAGATGTGTTGATTTGATATAAGCTTTGACCTTGAAAGGGCAAGATATGATATTATCCATGTTTATGCAAGTTTAGTACATGCTTAAGAACACTTTGAGAGTACAGTGAATATGCTCATGATCTAGTTGTAGTGTTGTTGAAAGGTTATTCTCACATACACACGTATGCATGAATATGATAAGAAGTGAGTAGTTTTCTCACAATATGATAATTCTAAGGGTGGAAGACTAGTCTCACCTAATGAATCTATATGTAGACATGGACGGTGAAAGGTTATTCTCACGCATGATCTAATGAGCTATAGTATGAGTTATGTTTGATTGAGTGTCAAGACATTCTTCCATAAATATGAACTTAAGTCAAGACTTAATATGAACTCAATGGGAATTATGCTTAGCACCGAGTGGATATTGATA
>JAJONQ010034216.1:0-33857 GCA_036250385.1 Solanum microdontum | reverse complement strand
TAATTAATAAAATAAAATAAATTAAAAACGACGGACAGCGTGGTTATTGTTTAATTTATAAATAATTATTTTTATTAAAAAGCGACGGACGACGTTTCGATATATATTAAATAAATAATTATTAATAATATATATATTTAGCGCAAAAATTCGTGAAAAAAAGCGACGGACTAAGATGCCGTCCGTCGCTTTTTGTAAAATAATTTTAAAAATAATTATTTTTATTAAAAAGCGACGGATAGTGTGGCAAATGGCGTCACTTTTTGGAACGACGCAGTCCGTCGCTTTTCTGTCCGTCGTTTTTTGATAGTTTTTTACTAGTGGATATTTAAACTGGATGTTGAAATGAATAAAGCTTCTACTTCTATTTATATGCTTTCTTCTACCAATTTTTGGTATGCTCGTTTGTGTCATATTAATGATCATAATATTGGCATCATGAGTAGTTTAGGATTAATCCCAATGGTTAAAAAGAAGTTTGAAACGTTTGAGTCTTGAAATAAAGCCAAAATCACTAAAAGGCCTCATTTTCAAGTTGAAAGAAAATCTAATTTGTTAGAATTAGTTCACATTGATATTTTGTGAACTTGGAGGAATTTTAAATCGTGGAGACAATAGATATTTTATGTAACACCTCGGTCTTAGAAAGAGCTAATTCTAGAAAGAACTAAATTGAGAAATTTTCAAGTTAGACTTCAATTGTGAGTTTTGAGTCAATTTCAAACAACCATAACTTTTAATACAAGATGAGTTACGTGGCCCATAAGGTCTCAAATGAATGGTCGTTGAGTCCTCTTTCCAACGCCGTCTAGTTTGCTAAATTTTGAGTTCGGATAAGAGTTATATGCCAATTTGAGTTCAGCCTGTCCAATTAAGGAAATCCATCTGAATATAGAAGGGGTATTTTGGTCTTTTCCTTACCGCACTAGCCTAACTGATTTTTAGTAGTATTTTCAGGGTATAAACTGACTTAGATCAGTTTTCACAATTCCTAAACACACTTAGGGTTTTACCGAGAAGTTAAGGAGGAAAAAAAGGAAAAGTTGAAGCGTTCGTTCAAGATTCTTGCGATTGTTGATGTAACACCCCGCAACAAGAAAAAGATAGAATTAGAAAGAATCATTTTTGGAAAGGATAAAAATCTGGAAAATTGGTTAAGTTATGTTAAGTTTGAGTTTTTGGTCAACTTCAAATTACAATAACTCCTACCTCAGGATGAGTTATGTGTGTTTCCAGATACCGTAGGAAAGATCTGTGGATTATCTTTCCAACGCCGCCGAGTTTGCTCAATTCCTAGTTCATATGAGTGAGATATGCCCATTCGAAGTTGGGTTGTTTAGATAAGGAAAGTCTAATTCGGATTTTGGAAGGGTAGTTTGGTCTTTTCCATACCCTATTATTTTAATTTCGTTTTTGGCAATTAAGATGGAGTCTAAACTGATAGGATTCAGTTTATGCTTTTCAAAAAGAGTTAGGATTTTGAGAGAAGAGAAAAGAAGAGGAGAAGAAACAAGGATTTGCCGATTTCTTGGAGATTTTCGTGTGGATTTCGCCAAGGGTTAATCCCTACGAGGTATGTGAGACTTTCATAACGTTGGATTCGTTCACCCATGTGACAAACACGCTTATTTTAGCCTGAATTCATCCTAAAAAGGTTAAAAGTTTGATGTTCTTGATATGTGTTCTTAAATTTGCTTTTGTTCTTGAATTGGGCTGAGTTTGAAGAGTTGTTGAGATTATTGCGTCTGATTATGGAGTTGTTTTGAGTTAGGTTCTTAGGTACATTTACTGGGTATCTAAATCTAAAGATAATTTGGGAAAAAGAACTGAGTTTAGGTGAATTGGGGCTGGAAAACGAAGAAGGAGAAAGTCGGGCGTATCTGGGTGACGCGGACCTATTCCTCAGGATGGGAAAATCCTTCCTCGCGTCGCGGAGCGGTCACATATCGTTCTGCCTCAAAATTTATTTCACGACTAAATATTTATATGCATCTCCGCGTCACGGACTAGTTTCCAGACAGTGATTTCTTGATTGATTCTCATGTTTAACTATCTAAAAACACTCCTAAACATCTTGAGATCTTTCCTATTACAAATCACAATCCTTGAATCCATAAACTCAAATTCAACGAAAGTTAGAGCCAAGTCAAGAGAAGTTATAGAGTCTTTCAAAAGTCTTTTACAAATGATTTAAACTTGTTTTAAGACTTGAGTTTTGAGTTAAGTAAGAGTAGTAAATGAAGTTCATTCTTCAAAAAAAGATTATATGGGAACTAACTATTCCCAAAGAGTAAATGTTTTCACATTTAAACAAGAGAGGAAACACCGATTTCCAATAGAGCTTTTAAGCTAAGTTTTGAATAATTATCTCAAACCAAAGAAAGAGTTTTGTTTTAAAAACATATAAGTTGAGTATATTTTGGGAGTAGTAATGAGCACCTATATGGGGACGCAAGTTCATAATAACTCAAATTTCCTTAAACCATGTAACCATCATGGGTTGAAAGGATCATACTTTTGAGATGATTTCTTAGTGCTTTTTAGCATAGACTAGTGGATCCATTTACTTAAGGTGTTCTATATGATGGCAAAGTATAGGAAAGTTCTGGCAGCGTGGGCAAGACGATGTATCACACTTAGGCTTATAGTGGTGGTTGTCGGTTAGAGAAGCTCCCATAGTATTATATTACTTTATATGTAATTGATTTTCTATTGTATTTTCTTTAATACATTGAGTTGTTACCTACTGTTTTAAATGCTTTGTATAAACTTCACTATTATTGTTGTTTTTACCTTGCATTTGAGTTGCGTTATTCATGAGTTCAGTAATGACAAAGTAGGTGTTCCTTTCATATTCATTTCAATCTTATGTCATGGTTAGTTTTCCCCTCGCATACTCGTACATTCAATGTACTGACAACGTTTGGCCTATATCATTTTATGATGCACACACAGGTAACCAGGATCAACATGCAACTCTTCGTTGATCTAATTGAGCTCAGAGTCAGTTGTTGAGCCTCCTTGCTATCCATATGACTCCTTTTACTTTGGTTTTAGTATTTCAATTGTTAGGATGATCGGGGGTCTTGTCCCGACATCCATTTTTGTTTTAGAGGCTTCATAGACGAGTAGCTATAGTTCTTTAGTCTTTCTGTTTTCAGTTGTATACGTTTAAGACTTGAGTTGCCATTTTGGCTAAGTTTATTATTTCTTTAAGACATTGCATGAGTTATCCTTTTGAGACTACTTCTTGTGTTTAAGTTTTCCACTGATTAAGTAAGCTAGGCCAAGGGTTCGCTTGGGGCCAACAATGGTTCTCGAGTGCCAGTTCCGCCTAGAGTATAGGCTCGAGGCATGACAAACTTGGTCTCAGAACCCAGAGTTCAAGAGTCCTAGGGAGTCTATGAAGTCGTGTCTATAGAACCCTAGTTATCGGTGTGAAGCGCCACATCTATAATTAGGAGGCTGCAACACTTTCAAAATTTTCTCACTTCTTTCACACTCATTTCATGCGTTAGAGTTTGATCTCTAAAAAGTTTCTTCTAACTCGTGCTTGTGCGTGTCTTTCAGATCATGCCTCCACGAAGAGCTTTCTGAGGTCATCTTTCTAGGAGGAACGTGGAAGAGCAAAGGGTACCTAAGGCACTTGAAGTGCAACCCCAAGGAGAAGTCACGAATGATGAGTTCAGGGAACGATTCTAATGCTGAGCCAAGCTGTGACTAACCAGGTTGGGCAACAAAGAGGAGCTAGATAGGAAGTTGATGATACTTCGAGGATTCGAGAGTTCTTGAGGATGAATCCTCCAAGTTTCACTTGTTCAAGCAATACTGAGGATCCAGAGAACTTTATTGATGAGCTACAAAAGGTATTTGAAGTTATGCACATTGCCGATGCTGAGCGAGTAGAACTAGCTGCATATCAACTGAAGGATGTCGCTAGGATCTGGTTTGATCAATGGAAGAAGAACCTAGCTGAGGGTGCACCACTGGTGAGTAGGGTTGTGTTTGAGGAGGCATTCTTGGGGTGTTTCTTCCCTCGAGAACTGAGAGAAGCAAAGGTACGAGAGTTCCTCACTCTTAAGCAGGATTCTTTGAGCATCCATGAGTAAAGTCTGAAGTTCACACAACTTTCTCGCTATGCTCTGGAGATGGTTGCTGACATGAGGAGCAGAATGAGTTTATTCGTTGTTGGGTTGTCTTGTATTTCAAGAAAGGAAGGCAAGGCAGCTATGCTGATAGGGGATATGGACATAGCTTGGCTAATGATCCATGTGCAATAGGTTGAGGAGGACAAGCTGAAGGATAGAGAATAGTTTAAGAATAAGAGGGCTAAAACATCAGGGTATGAGTCTGGGTAGAAAAGAGTAATGTGAACCGATCTTATTTCTAGCCTAAGCAAAAGGGACCTGCTCCATCATTTGCTAGTGCACCTGCACAAGGGAACAAAGGTGAGTACAATAGTCAGAACTCTTAGAATTTCATAGCTAGGCCTGTACATTCTCAAGGTAATGTTGCACAAAGAGGTAGTGAGACTCCTGCATGTGTTAAGTGTGGTAGGAGCCACTTAGGGGTGTGTTGTGATGGCTCCACGGGTTGATTCAAGTGTGGTTAGAACGGTAACTTTATGAGAGAGTGTCTAAAGAACAAGCAGGGTAATGGTAATAGGGGCAATAGAGCCCAGTCTTCTTCAGTTGCTCCACCGGACAGAGCTGCATCTAGAGGAGCTACTTCAGGGGTAGGTGGAGGAGGAAACCGTCTTTATGTTGTCACCAGTCGCCAAGAGCAAGAGGATTCTCCAAATGTTGTTACTGGTATGATCCAAGTCTTTAACTTTAATGTTTATGCTTTGCTAGATCCAGGAGCGAGTTTATCCTTTGTAACTCCTTATGTTATGATGAACTTTGATGTTCTTCCTGAAAAACTTAGTGAGCCCTTCAGTGTTTCTACACCTATTAGTGAGTTTATTATAACATAGAGAGTCTATCTTGATTGTCTTGTTTCCATCAATCACAAGAGCACCATGACTGATTTAGTTGAATTAGACATGGTAGATTTTAATGTCATTTTTGGTATGGACTGGCTTCATGCCTGTTATGCCTCAGTATATTATAGAACTCGAGTAGTCAAGTTCTAGTTTCCTAATGAGCCAGTTATAGAGTGGAAGAGTAGTTCAGCAATGCCTAAGGATCGTTTTATCTCATACCTTAAGGCAAGAAATATAGTTTCCAAGGGGTGTTTCATCACTTAGTCCGAGTTAATGACTCTAGTGTTGAGATACCTACTATTCAGTCAATTCCAGTAGTAAAAGAGTTTCCAGAAGTCTTTCCAGATGATCTTCCCTGAGTTTCTCCTGAGAGATAAATAAACTTCGATATAGACCTTCTTCTAGATACTCTTCCTACATCTATTCCTCCATATAGGATGGCACCATCAGAGATAAAAGAGTTGAAAGAGCAGTTGAATGATCTCCTAGAGAAAGGTTTCATTTGACCAAGTGTCTCACCTTAGGGCGCTCTGGTCTTGTTTGTTAGGAAAAACGATGGTTCTCTTAGAATGTGTATAGATTACAGTCAGTTGAACAAGGTTACCATTAAAAATAAGTATCCTCTTCTAAGAATTGATGATCCTTTCGATAAACTTCAGGGTGCTTCTTATTTTTCTAAGATAGACCTCAGATCAAGCTAGCATCAGTTGAAAGTAAGGGAATGTGATATTCCAAAGATAACATTCAGGACCCGTTATGGTCACTATGAGTTTCTGCTCATGTCGTTCGATTTAACTAGTACACCTGCAGCGTTCATGGACCTGATAAATAGAGTATTCAAACCTTATTTATATATGTTTGTTATCGTATTCATTGATGAAATACTAATCTATTCGAGGAATAAGGAAGATCATGCTAGTCATCTAAGAGTAGTTCTCCAAACTCTAAAGGATAATGAGTTATATGCTAAGTTCTCTAAATGTGAATTTTGTTTTGAGTATGTGGGCATTCTTAGGTCATATTATTTCGGTGATGGAATTAGAGTTGACACTCAGAAGATAGAGGCAGTCCAAAATTGGCCTAGACCCACATCTACAACCAATATTCTGAGTTTCTTGGGTTTGGCTGACTATTATAGAAGGTTCGTAGAGGGGTTCTCATCTATTTCATCCCCTTTCACCAAGTTGACTTAGAAAATAGTGAAGTTTCAATGGTCTAAAGCTTGTGAGAGAAACTTTCAAGAATTGAAAAAGAGGTTGACTACTGCCCAGTGTTGACTTTACCAGAAGGTACCTAAGGCTTTGTTCTGTATTGTGATGCGTTTAGAGTTGGTTTGGGTTGTTTGTTGATGCAGAATGGAAAAGTTATAGCTTATGTCTCTGGACAGTTCAAAGTTCATGAGAAGAATTACCCAACCCATTATCTAGAATTGGTTGCGGTAGTATTTGCTTTAAAAATATGGGGTCATTATCTTTATGGTGTTCATGTGGATGTGTTCACCGATCACAAGAGTCTTCAGTATGTGTTTAGTCAGAAAAAGCTTAATCTCAGATGAAGAAGGTGGTTAGAGTTACTCAAATCTTATGACATGAGTATTCTTTATCACCCACGTAAGGCTAATGTTGTTATGGATGCCTTGAGTAGGTTGTCCATGGGTAGTACCACCCATTTTGATGAAGATAAGAGAGAGTTAGCAAAAGATGTGCACAGACTTGCACTTTTAAGAGTTCGACTAATGGATTCCACAGAAGGAGGAGTAGTGGTGATGAATCATCATTAGTGTCGGAAGTAAAAGAGAAGCAAGACAAATACCGTATTTTGCTTGAATTGAAGGCTAATGTTCATAAGCAAAAAGTATTTTGAACAAGGGGGAGATAGTGTATTGAGGTATCAAGGTAGGTTGTGTATACCAAGGGTGTATGAACTCCAAGAAAGGATCATGGAAGAAGCTCAAAGCTCCATAAATTCCATTCATCCGGGTCCCACGAAGATGTATTGTGACTTGAGAGAAGTGTATTGGTGGAGTAGTATGAAGAAGGGCATTGCATAGTTTGTTGCTAAGTGTCTAATTGCCAACAAGAAAAAGTAGAGCATCAAAGGCTCGGTGGTATGGCTCAGAATATAGAACTTTCGGAATGGAAGTGAGAGATGATCAATAAGGACTTCATCACAGGTTTGCCAAGGTCTCACAGGCGGCATGATTCTATTTGGGTAATTGTTGATAGAATGACGAAATTAGCCCACTTTTTGCCGGTAAAGACTACCCATTCGGCAGAAGATTATGCTAAGTTGTATATTCAAGAGGTAGTTAGACTTCATGGGGTGCCAATTTCGATTATTTTAGACAAGGGTGCACAATTTACTGCACAATTCTAGAAATCTTTTCAGAAAGGCTTGGGTTCAAAAGTAAACTTAAGTACTGCCTTTTATCTTCAGACAGATGGGCAAGCAGAGCGCACTATTGAGACTTTAGAATATATGTTGAGGGCCTATGTGATTGATTTCAAAGGTAATTGGGATGATGACCTACCTCTCATTGAGTTCGCTTACAACAATAGTTACCACTCTAGAATCCAAATGGCTCCTTATGAAGCTCTCTATGGGAGAAGATACAGATCTTCTATTGGATGATTTGAAGTTGCTGTAGCTCGGTTGATAGGACCAGACTTAGTTCATCAAGCTACGGAGAAAGTGAAAGTAATTCAAGAAGGGTTGAAAACAGCGCAGAGTCGTTAGAAATCCTACACTGATGTTAGGAGGAGGGAGTTAGAGTTTGAGGTAAATGATTGGGTATACTTGAAAGTTTCACCCATGAAGGGTGTTATGAGGTTTGTTTAGAAGGGGAAGCTTAGTCCTCGGTATATTGGCCGTTACAGAATATCCCAGAGGATTGGTGATGTAGCTTATGAGTTAGAGCTGCCCCAAGAGTTAGCAGTGATTCATCCGGTATTTCATATTTCCATGTTGAAGAAGTGCATGGGTGATCCTTCACTTATCATACCTACTAAAGTTATTGGTATCCATGATAGCTTATCATATGAGGAGATTCCTGTTTAGATTCTAGATCACCAAGTTCGTAAGTTGAGGACCAATGAAGTAGCATCAGTTAAATTCATGTGGAGGAATCAATTTATTGAGGAAGACACTTGGAAAGCTGAGGAGGATATGAAGAAGATATATCCACATCTCTTTGATACAGGAGAAGTTCCAGATCAAGGTACTAGTTCTCTTCTTAGTACTCTTTAAATTGATATGTTTACTGTGTTTGATTTGCTTGTTGGGTGTTTGAGTTGAATGTTAGATGTTACACCCTTACCCTAGTAAGAGTAATCTCATTCGAGGATGAATGTTCGCAAGGGGGAGATATTAAAACACCCCACAACTAGAAAGAGCTAGAATTAGAAAGAATCATTTTTGGAATGAATGAAAATCTGGAAAATTGGTTAAGTTATGTTAAGTTTAAGTTTTTGGTCAACTTCAACGACCATAACTCCTAGCTCAGGATGAGTTAGTTGTGTTTACAGAAACCGCAGGAAAGATCTGTGAATTATCTTTCCAATGCCACCGAGTTTGCTCAATTCCAAGTTCGTAAGAGTGAGATATGCCCATTCGAAGTTGGGCTGTTTAGATAAGGAAAGTCTAATCCGGATTTTGGAAGGGTTGTTTGGTCTTTTCCATACCCTATTATTTTAATTTCGTTTTTGGTAATTAAGATGGGATATAAATTGATAGGATTCAGTTTACGCTTTTCAAAAAGAGTTAGGGTTTTGAGAGAAGAGAAAAGAAGAGGAGAAGAAGCAAGGATTCGTCGATTTCGTGGAGATTTTCGTAAGGATTTTGCCAAGGGTTAATCCCTACGAGGTACGTGAGACTTTCATAGCGTTGGTTTCGTTCACCCACGTGCCAAACATGTTTATTTTAGCATGAATTCATCCTAAAAAGGTTGAAATTTTGGTGTTCTTGAATTTGCTTTCGTTCTTGAATTGGGCTAAGATTGAGGAGTTGTTGAGATTATTGTGTCGGATTATGGAGTTATTTTGAGTTAGGTTCTTAGGTACATTTACTGGGTATCTGAATCTAAAGAGAATTTGGGAAAAAGAACCGAGTTTAGGCAAATTGGGACTGGAAAATGAAGAAGGAGAAAGTTGGGCGAATCTGGGTGACGCGGACATGTTTCTCAGGATAGGAAAATCCTTCCTCGCATCGCGGAGTGGTCACGGACCGTTCTGCCACAAAATTTATTTCGCGACCAAATATTAAAATGCATCTACGCATTCGCGGACTACTTTCCAGATAGTGATTTTTTTATCGTTTCTCATGTTTAACTATCTAAAAACACTCCTAAACATCATGAGATCTTTCCTATTACAAATCATAATCCTTGAATCCATAAATTCAAATTCAACGAAAGTTAGAGCCAAGTCAAGAGAAGTTCATAGACTGTTCTAAAAGTCTTTTACAAATGATTTAAACTTGTTTTATGACTTGAGTTTTGACTTAAGTAAGAGTAGCAAATGAAGTTCATTTCTTCAAAGAGAGAGTATATGGGAACTAATTATTCCCAAAGAGTAATTGTTTTCACATTTAAACAAGAGAGGAAACACCGATTTCCAATAGAGCTTTTAAGCTAAGTTTTGAATAATTATCTCAAACCAAAGAAAGAGTTTTGTTTTAAAAACATATGAGTTGAGTATATTTTGGGAGTAGTAATGAGCACCTATATGGGGACGCAAGTTCATATTAACTCAAATCTCCTTAAACCATGTAACCATCATAGGTTGAAAGGATCATACTTTTGAGATGATTTCTTAGTGCTTTTTAGCATAGACTAGTGGATCCATTTAGTTAAGGTGTTCTATATGATGGCAAAGTATAGGAAAGTTCTGGCAGCGTGGGCAAGACGATGTATCACACTTAGGCTTATAGTGGTGGTTGTCGGTTAGAGAAGCTCCCACAGTATTATATTACTTTATATGTAATTGATTTGCTATTGTATTTTCTTTAATACATTGAGTTGTTACCTACTGTTTTAAATGCTTTGTATAAACTGCACTATTATTGTTGTTTTTACCTTGCATTTGAGTTGAGTTATTCATGAGTTGAGTAAAGCCAAGGTAAGTGTTCCTTTCATATTCATTTCAATCTTATGTCATGGTTAGTTTTCCCTTCGCATACTCGTACATTCAATGTATTGATGCCATTTGGCCTACGTCATTTTATGATGGAGACACAGGTAACCAGGATCAGCATCCTGCACCTCGTTGATCTAGTTGAGCTCAGAGTCGATTGGTGGGCCTCCTTGCTATCCGTAGGACTCCATTTACTTTGTTTTTAGTATTTCAGTTGTTAGGATGATCGGTGCTCTTGTCCCGACATCCCTCTTTGTTTTAGAGGCTTCATAGACGAGTAGCTATAGTTCTTTAGTCTTTCCATTTTCAGTTGTATTCGTTTAAGACTTGAGTTGCCATTTTGGCTAAGTTTATTATTTCTTTAAGACATTGCATGAGTTATCCTTTTGAGACTGTTTCTTGTGTTTAAGTCTTCCACTTATTAAGTAAGCCATGCCAAGGGTTCGCTTGGGGCCAACAATGGTTCTCGAGTGCCAGTCCCATTCAGGGTGTAGTCTTGGGGCGTGACAGTTGAGGAGTTTTCCCAAGGATTCAATCCTTTTGAGGTATTTAAGCTTTCATAGTGATGGGTTCGTTCACCCTCGCGCCAATCATAAGTTTCTTGAGTTAATTTCGTGTATGAAAATCCATGTATTGAGGTTCTTGATGAGTTTCTTGAAGTTTAGTTCTTAGATCTTTAATAATGGGATACGACGAGTTCTTGAGGTGAATGTTATGAGTTTGAGGGTTTTTTTAGTATAATTTCATGTATTGATGTTGGGTATACGAATCTAAGAGAGTTTGGAAGAAATCAATCGATTCTAGGTGAATTAGGGCAAAAACTCGAAGAGAAAAATTCATTGAGTTTTATGGGCAGGGGCTGGAGTAACGCGCAGGGCACCAGTGCTCTGTAGGTTAGGGGTTGGCACCCCGCGCCACTCAATGCGCCAGGGTCGCCTGCCCCCGTCCTTTTCCATCGTTCGTCCCGTTTGAGTTCTTTTAAAAATTATCTTCACTCTCTTCCTAATTACAACAATTCTAAACTATATTTAATCATCAAGGGATCCTTTTATATCATGAATCATAACTCTTGAATTCAAATTTCAAATTTAAGAAAAGATTAAGAGTCAAGTTTGAGAAAGCCTTTCGAGTCCTTTCGAAAAGTCTTTTACAAACTTTTAAAACTAGTTTTAAGACTTGAGTACTTGAGTATGAGGTTAAAGAGAGATGAGTTTCATTTTTTCAAAATGAATATATGGGAAGTGAGTATTCCCAAGAGTAAAGTTTTACATTTAAAATGAGAGGAAACATTGATTGCCAAATGAGTTCATGAGGAGTTTTTAAGCACTATCTCTTTTAAGAGAACCTTTGAAGTAATAATCTCAAAGTTTGAGGATGAGGAAATGGTTTTAAACATACGAGCATGAGTTATATTATTAGGAGTAGTATTGAGCAGCAATATGAGGACAAGTTCAAACAACTCAAACTCCTCATAAACCATGTATGCCAACATAGGTAAAAAGGGTCATTCTTTTTAGATGATTCCTTATTTATTTTAAGCCATAGCTTAGTGGATCCATTTAGTTAAGGATGTCTTATACTCCTGCAAGGTATAGGACAGTTCTGGGGTGAGATGTTGTAACATCACATAGCTCATAGTGATGGTTGTCGGTTAGAGAATCTCCCAAATAAGAGTAAAAGAGTTCATTATCATATTTTTAAATACATCTGATGTTATTATCTACTATTTTAAAAGCTTTTTTTTATAATGCATCTTTATTGTTGCTTTTATATTGGACTGAGTTGAGTATTTTTGAGTTTGAGTATTTTTTAGTATCCTTGAGTTTAGTTGAGTTGAGCTGATTTGAGATGAGGTGAGTATGTTAGCTCTATTTAATAGTTCAAGTTTATGTCTCTGCTTTAGAGTTCCCCTTACATACTCGTACATTCCATGTACTGACGCCATTTGGCATGTATCTTTTATAATGTAGATACATGAGTTTAGGGTCATCAATAGGCGCACCGTTGATACCACTTGCAGTTCAAGAGTTGCTTTAGTGAGCCTCCTTGCTTCTGAAGGATTACCATTTATTTTTCAGTTTTTGTTAGGATGTCGTGGGTCTTGTCCCGACTTCTATCATTGTTATTAGAGGCTTCATAGATAGTAGTAGCTGAGAAGTCATTTTTGTTTCCTTTGTGATATTTTAAAGACTGTAAGTTGAACACTTATGTTCATTTGATTATACTAAGTAAACTAGTTTATTTATGATATCGTATGAGTTGAACTTGTTTTGAGATTTTTGTTGTTGAGTAAGTCTTCCGCTGAGAGTTGAGCTAGGCCAAGGGTTCGCTTGGGGCCAGCAATGGTTGTCGAGTGCCGGCCACGTCTAGGGTGTGCGCTCGTGGTGTGACAAACTTTGTATCAAAGCATAGAGTTCACGAGTCCTAGAATGTCTATGAAGTCGTGTCTGTAGAGTCTTAGTTATCGGTGTGAAGTGCGCCACATCTATAATAAGGAGGCTACGACATTTAGGAACTATCTCACTTCTTTCGTACTCTTTTCGTGCGATAAATTCCAACTCTATTAAAGTTTCCTTCTAATTCATGCTTGCGCGTATCTTTCAGCTCATGCCTACATGAAGAGTTGTTCGAGGTCGTCCTGCTAGGAGGAATTTTGATCCCCAGGATCAAGGGTTACCCAATGCACCAGAAGTGCAGCCCAAGGAGAGGTCACTAATGTTGAGTTCCGAGATGTTATCCAGATGTTGAGTCGAGTTGTGACCAACCAAACTGGGTAACAAAGAGGGAATCGACAGGATGTGGTTGATATATCCAGGATCTGTGAGTTCTTAAGAATGAATCCTCCAGAATTCACTGGTTCAAGTGTCACTGAGGATCTGGAAAACTTTGTGGAAGAGTTGCAGATAGTGTGAGATGATGCATGTTGTAGATGCTGAGCATGTGGAGTTAGTTGCATACCAACTAAAGTGTGTTGCTAGAGTGTGGTACGACTAATGGAGAAAGAGTAGAGCTGAAGAGGCACCAATTATGAGTTGGGTTGTGTTTGAATAGGCCTTCATGGGGCATTTCTTTCCTCAAGAACTGAGAGAGGCGAAGGTAAGAGAATTTGTGAACTTGAAGTAGGAATTCATGAGTGTGCATGAGTACAATCTCAAGTTCACTCAACTATCCTGTTATGCTTCGGAGATGGTTGTTGATATGAAGAGTAGGATGAGTTTGTTTGTGTCTGGGTTATCTCGCTTGTCAAGTAAGGAGGGCAAGGCAACTATGTTGATAGGGGATATGGACATAGCAAGGCTTATGATCCATGTGCAACAGCTGGAGGAAGACAAGTTGAGATATAGGGAAGAGTTTCGCAAGAAGAAGGCTAAGACAATTGGTAATGAGTCAAGGCAGCAGAAGAATAATGTGAATCGGTCATCCTTTCAACAAAAGACAATTAGACCTGCTCGATCATCTGCTAGTGCACCTGCACCAAAGAATAGAGGTGAGTTTAGGAATCACAATTCCCAGAACTTTAGAGCTAGACCTGCTCAGTCTCAAGGTAGTGTGGCACATAGGGCCAACTTGATTCCTGCATGTTCTAAGTGTGGTAGGAACCATCCAGGAGCATGTCGTGATAGCTCCAGTGGTTGTTTCAAGTGTGGTTAGATAGGCACTTCATGAGAGAGTGCCCTAAGAACAGGCAAGGTAGTGGTAATAAGGGTAATAGAGCTCAATCTTCTTCAGTGGCTTTGCCCGACAGAGCTGCACCTAGAGGAGCTACTTAACTGATAGGCGGAGGAGCAAACCATTTGTATGTTATCACTAGTCGCTAAGAGCAAGAGAATTTACCTAATGTTGTTATTAGTATGATCAAAGTCTTTACTTTTGATGTATATGCATTGCTTGATCCAGGTGCAAGTCTATCGTTTATGACTACATATATTGCTATGATTTTTGACATTCTTTCCGAGCACCTTCTTGAGCCCTTCAGTGTTTCCACACATGTTTGTGAGTCTATTCTAGGTGAGAAAGTTTATCGTAATTGTACCATTTCTGTCAATCACAAAGACACCATGGCTTACTTAGTCGAGTTAGATATGGTGGACTTTGATGTAATTCTAGGTATGGACTGGCTTCATGCCTGTTATGCCTCAGTTGATTGTAGAACTCGAGTAGTTAAATTCAAGTTCCCTAATGAGCCAGTTATTGTGTGGAGGAGTAGTTCAGCAGTGCCTAAGGGTCATTTTATTTGGTACCTTAAGGCCAGAAACTTAGTTTCCAAAGGGTGCATCTATCAGTTAGTCCGAGTTAATGACTCTAGTGTTGAGTCACCACCTATTCAGTCAGTTCCAATTGTGAGTGAGTTTCCATAGGTCTTTCTAGATGATCTTCCTGGAGTCCCTCCTAAGAGAGAAATAGACTTCGATATAGATATTCTTCCTGATACTCGTACAATCTCTATTCCTCCATACAGAATGGCTCCAGCTGAGTTGAAAGAGTTAAAAGAGTAGTTGAAAGACATTCTTGATAAAGGTTTCATTCAACCAAGTGTCTCACCTTGGGGGGCTCCGGTCTTATTTGTGAGGAAGAAAGATGGTTCTCTTAGGATGTGTATTAACTACCGCCAATTGAACAAGGTTACCATAAAGAATAAGTATCCCTTTTCGAGAATCGATGATTTTTTTTATCAACTTCAGGGTGCCACTTGTTTTTCTAAGATAGACCTCAGATCTGGCTATCATCAGTTGAGAGTAAGAGAAATTTACATCCCTAAGACATAATTCATGACCCGTTATGGTCATTATGATTGTTTGGTCATGTCATTTTGTTTGACTAATGCTCCTACAATGTTATCTTGATATGTTTGTTATCGTATTCATTGATGACATTCTGATTTACTCGAGAAATGAGTAGGATCATGCTACTCATCTTAGAGTAGCTCTACAAACTCTCAAAGATAGAGAGTTGTATGCCAAATTCTCTAACTATGAGTTTGGGTTGAGTCTGTGGCATTCTTAGGCCACATTGTCTCTGGTGATGGGATTCGAGTAGACACTCAAAAGATTAAGGTAGTGTAAAACTGGCCTAGACCCGCATCCCCGACTGATATTAGGAGTTTCTTGGGATTGGTTGGCCTATTATAGGAGTTTTTCGAGTGGTTTTCATCTATTTCATCCCCTTTGACTAAGTTGACTCAGAAGACAATAATGTTTCAATGGTTCGAAGTTTGTGAGAAAAGATTTTAGGAATTGAAATCAAGGTTGACTACTGCCCCAGTGTTGACTTTACCAGAAGGTACGCAAGGTTTTGTTGTGTATTGTGATGCACCCAGAGTTGGAATGGGTTGTGTATTGCTACAGAATGGCAAGATTATAGCTTATGCTTCCAGGCAGGTTAAAATTCACGAGAAGAATTACCCAACCCATGATCTAGAGTTGGTTGTTATAGTGTTTGCTTTAAAAATAAGGTGTGACTACCTCTATGGTGTTCATGTAGATGTTTTCACCGATAACAAGAGTCTTCAGTATGTATTCAGTCAGAAAGAGCTTAAGCTCATAACTCCAGATACTCTCTCCATCCGGGTTCCACAATAATGTATTGTGACTTGAGAGAAGTCTAGTGGTGGAGTAGTATGAAAAGATGCATTGCAGAGTTCGTTGCTAAGTGCCCGAATTTCCGACAAGTCAAGGTAGAGCACCAAAGGCCCGGTGGTATGGCTCAGAACATAGATCTTCCAAAATAGAAATAGGAGATGATCAATATGGATTTCATTCCTGGGTTGTCGTGGTCTCGCAGGTAGCATGATTCGATTTGGGTAAATGTAGATCGGATGGGTAAATCAGCCCATTTCTTGCTGGTAATGACCACTGATACAACAGAGGATTATGCCAGATTATATATTCAAGAGATAGTCAGGCTTCATGGAGTTTTGGTGTCCATCATTTCAGATAGAGCTGTGTAATTCACCACACAATTTTGGAAGTCTTTCCAGAAAGGTTTGGGTTTGAAGGTGAACTTTAGAACTGCTTTCCATCCTCAGACTGATTGTAACACTTCAGATAATTTTTGAACTAAGACTCGAACCATCCTTCATTGTGAGTAGGATTTTACCAAGGAATTTAAAATTTTCTATGGTGTTAAGGACACTAGATGTAGCACCTTGAGTTCCAACAAGAACAAAAGAGAGTTCATTCAAGTCATTCCTAAGTTCTTCTATGTTTTGGGTCAACTTCAAACAACCATAACTTTCAGTACAAGATGAGTTAGGTGGACCATATGATATCATATGAAAGGTCTTTCAATTATCTTTTCAACGCCATCGAGTTTGCTAAATTTTGAGCTTGTATGAAAGAGATATGTCTGTTTTATGTATGCCTGTCTAGTTAGGGAAAGTTACCCAAAAATAGTAAGGGGTATTTTGGTCTTTTCCTTACCCAATAAGATTTAATTCATATTTAGTAAGGTTTTAGAGGTCTAAACTGATTAGGTTCGGTTTTATAATCCTAATCTATGCTTAGGGTTTTAGTTGAGAGTTCAAGAAGAGAAAGAAGAGAAAAGAGGAAAGGATCAAAGCGTTCGTCGAGTTTTTTGAGTTTCGTTGTGGATTTTCGCCCCAAGGGTTTGATCCTTAAGAGGTATGTAAGTTTTAATAGTGTTGGGTTCTTTCACCCACACACCAATTATGAGTTTCTTTTACGAATTTCATCCATAAGTTTGGGTATATTGAATTCTTGATAAGTTCTTGATAGTTTCTTGGAGTTTGAGTTTCGTTCTTTGATTAACGAGGTTCGATGAATTCTTGAGATGAATGGTAGGAGTTTGAGGGTTGTTTTCAAGTGTATTTTCATGTAATTAAGTTGGGTAAATGAATCTAAGTGCGTTTAGAAGAAACCATTCGATTCTTTGTGAATTACGGTCCAAAAACGAAAAATTCGTCGGGTTTTCTGGATTGGGGCTTGGCGCGGCGCCAGTCAACGCGCCCCAAATCATATTCTGTAGTTTAGGGGCTGGCGCCCTGCACCACTCAGTGCGCCAGGGTCTCCTGCCCCATCCAGTTTTCAGTCGTTCACTCCGTTTGAGTTCTTTTAAAGTGTACCTTCACTCCTTTATGATTCTAACTACTCTAAACTACTTCTAAACACCTAGAAATCATTCATAACATAAATCATAACCTTGAAATCATAATTAAAATTCAAGGTAGAGTTAAGAGTCTAGTCTTGAGAGTTCTTTCAAACATTTTGAGAAAATCCCTTTGGGTCTTTTGAGGAGTCTTTTACAATTTCTAATAACTTGTTTCAAGACTCGAGTAAGTTCATACGAGAATGAGGAGAATGTATTCATGAGTCTACTTTACCATCGAGATCCTTCATATCATGAATCATAACTCTGGAATCCATAATTCAAATTGAACAGAGAGTTAAGAGTAGAGCTCAAGAAAGTCTTTGAGTTCAATTTTGAATCCTTTAAGATCAACTACCGATTTTGTGTTAAGTTTTTAAGAAGTAAGTATGAGAATCAAAAGAGTCATATACATGAATTTCATAATGTTCTTTAGACCTTTGAGTCTAGTCGTGCATGCTCATAAATTCCTCATGAACTCCATACATTGAGTATATTCGAGAGGAGTAGAAACTTCGAGCTCTAAGTCTTTACGCATTGAGTTCCTACTCCTTTTGAGATTATATTCCTACTTATGGGACTACTACATGTTACCCATGAAGCCCTTGAGTTTAGTTTTTCATGCCCATAATTTCACATGATCCCTATGAGTCAAGCAGTCTAGAGCTGAGTAGTATCATTGAGTCTTGACTTCTAAGTATTGAGGCTATTTATTGCTATTAAGATCCCTGAGTTGAGTCTTTCATGTTCATAATTCCACATGAACCCTATGGTTTGAGTTATAAATTTTGAAAAGCTTTTTAAAGCCAACACCTGAGTTCTTAAACTGAGTTTTGAGAAAGTAAAGATGAGTTTTGAGAAAAGAGTTTTCTAAAACACGATTAGTATGACATCGAGTATGCCATCAATGTATGAGCAGTATGGTAGCTAGACATACCATCAATGTTTATGCAGTATGACTTCCCGAGTCATCAATGATCATATTATAATATGATTTTGAGATATTTTTGATAAAGAGTTTTCAAGTATGAGTATAAGGGAACTATGTATTCCTAGAGGCATCAATCTTTACATTGATAAAAGAGAAACTGAAATTTCCAAATGAGTTATGAGTAGTTTTGAGTACCATCTCTTTTAAGAGAAATATTTTGAGTAATAATCTCAAACCAGAGGAAGAGTTATATTTTAAACATATGAGCAAAGTATATTTTGGGAGTAGTATTGAGCACTGTTATAGGGGAGAGTTCGACAACTCACAACCCCCATAATCCATGTAGCCAACGTGGGTGGAAAGGGTCATACTTTTATAGATGATTCCTTATTGATTTTTAGCATAGACTAGTGGATCAACTTAGTTTAGAAGTTTTATACCTTAGCAAAGTATAGGGTAGTTCTGGCAGCATGGGCGAGACGTTGTACCATTACATAGCTCATAGTGATGGTGGTCGGTAAGAGAATCTCCCACATAGAGTTTATTTTGTATTTTCATATACAAACAGAGTTTATTGTGTATTCTTCTATACACATAGAGTTATTTTTTATTTTTGTATACACACAGAGTTATTTTGTATTTTATATACAAACTGAGTTACTATTATATTCTTCAATACATTGAGTTATTATTTACTATTTTAAAAGTTTTCCATATATTGCATCTTTTATTGTTGCTTTATCTTGAGTTGAGTATCCAGAGTCGAGTCTCTTATTATTGTGTTGAGCCTTATTTCACGGAGTTGAATATCTTATCATTGAGATGAGACCTATTTTCTCTGAGTTAAGTTGAACTATGTTTCTCTGAGTTTAGTGAGTTGAGAAGAGGTAAGTATGTTTATTTTCCATCAATTCAAGCTTATATTTATGGTTTAGAATTTCCCTTACATGCTCGTACATTCCATATATTGACGTCATTTGGCCTGCATCATTTCATGATGCAGATACAGGTAGCTAGGGTCATCAACAGGCACTTCGTTAAAACCAGTTGCAGTTCTAGTCAACTTTGGTGAGCCTTCTTACATTTCGAAGGACTTCACCTTTATCTTACAGTTAGGAGTTGTGAGATGTCGTGGGTCTTGTCCTGATATCCTTTTATAATAATAGAGGCTTCATAGATAGACAAAGTTGAGTAGTTTGCAATATGTATCTTCTTTGAGTTGTATTTACAATCTCCCATTTATCTATTGAGTATTGTTTAGATGTTTTTTAATGTTGAGTATTTGAATTTTATTCAGTTTTAAGATTTGTATACTTGAGTTAGCCTTCCGCTTGTAGTCAGTCAGGATGAGGGTTCACTTAGGGACCAACAATGGTTCTCAAGTGCCGGCCACGTCCAGGGTGTAGACTCAGGTCGTGACAAACTTGGTATCAGTGCATTGAGTTAAAGTGTCCTAGGTTGTCTATGAGGTCGTGTCGATAAGAACTTGTTTATGATTTGTGAGGGCCCCACTTCTATAAATGAGGGACTACATATATTTAAGAAAAGTTTCTCTTCTTTCATACTCTTAATCGTCCAATAGAGCTATGTCATAGAGATTTATTCATACAAGTGTGTTTCTCAAATTCATTCGACTACCCTTCATACTAAAGGTGGTTGAAAAGCAAAGTCAGTCCTTTATCGATGACTTGCTCTTAGGAAAAGTCTTGAGAAAGTCAAGAGACCTTAGAGGGTCTTGATAGAAGCCCATGAGTGAGCTTTAGTGTTGAGTTTCAAAGGAAGTCACTCATATTCATATGAATCGTGCGGTTGAGCTAATAGTCGAGTTGTACTATCTTCTCTAAGCCTTGTTTCATCCTAGATCCTTATGAAAAAGTGTGTTTTAGATCTTGGGTAGTGTTTTCACCCAAAGAGAGAGTATGAGTTATGAGGCTATAAGCAGTGGTATTTGATAGTGCCCAGAGTTAGAGGAAAGTATGTAGAAGTTCAATAATTTAATGAAAGAAGATAGTGATGGGGCATATTATGTTATTGCAATCATGCACCCAGTCAATCTTAAGTGATGAATTATTTTCTAAGTAGAATAAGGAATAATAAGGTTGTAGAGAGTTCTTGATAGAAGGAAGAGGAATAGTTACTAGTCAAGATAAGTTAGAGTATATTGTTAACCAAAATAGAGTTGATGTCGATGTGTCATCACGTTAGAGGAGACTAAATTTATGTGTGAAATCAGATAGCAGAGTATTCATGAGGTGATAGACCCAAGCTAGGCTTACGAACTTTGAAGGAGGGAACCCTATGGTATTCAGATGATGATAGAGCTATTTGAGAGATAACACGCAGTAAGTGAGTAAGTAGTACTTAAGGTATGAAGTGGAATGTGATCGTAATTTGAGTATGGAGACTGAGAGGTAAGGATTGACTACTTTTCATAATGTCTTAGTGGACGTGTGTTTCTTAATTTATATCTAGTAGTCGTAAGTCAGTATAGTAAGCAAGCAATCGTATTGATATTCGGGTTTAGTGTAAACATTAAGCTTCAATCTGAGATGAGTGTCATGATAAAAACAATGACAACATGAGGGTGATGATGTTAGTCTTGAGATTTGATCTAGTAGACTTAACATAGAGTAGGAGAGGAAATTGAGATATTTAGCTGCAATAAATGCGAGTGGTGCAAGTGAGAGACCCTAACCTTTAGATAAGGCAAGTGAAGTGTGGCTAAGTCACAAAAGTAACTAGAGAATTAAGAGGTGTACCGAAATGGTATGTAATCAGACGAGGTCCCAATTAAGTTATGATATTCCATGTGTGCCTAGATAGCATAATTCAGCTGCCATAATGGGTAGGCTGATGTGAGTGTAATTTCCTAAAAAGTTAGATGAAGCAGCCGTAGGAGCCAATGAGAAGGGGAAAATAGAAACACCTTAGAAAGAGATCTTAGTACTTGCTTATGGATAGTTCAGTAGTCATGATATAAAATTTTCCTGAGTGTTCAAGTAAAGGGAGATGTAGACCCATTTAGAGATGATGGAATAGGTCTATAGCTTTCAAGTGCCATCTTTAGACCTAAGGGGGAAATGATAAGATGAGAAATCAAGTCAAGTGTTGAGAATAAGAGAGTAATGAGTTCCAAAGAGTATGGGAGATATCTTTTCAGAGGTCCTTTTTGTAATGGACTGATGTTAGAAAGATAAGGTTAATGATCTTATCGTGATAATGATGGTGTGATAATTTCATCTAAGGATATAAATGAGGAAGAGGAGGATGTGGTTTTACTATGAGAAATAGCTAAATGAGAGCCCATAGTTGGTTCCTACTAGTAATGCAGAAAATTCTAGTTGGTATGGCAGAGATGATAAGTGTAACCTTTTCCATATCTAGTCTGACCGTCATTCGAGGACAAATGATCCCAAGGGGGAGATATTGTAACACCACAGAAAATTTTTGAACTAACACTCGAACCATCCTTCATTGTGAGTAGGATTTTACCGAGGAATTTATAATTTTCTTTGGTGTTAAGTTCACTAGATGTAGCACCTTGAGTTCATAGAAGAACTAAAGAGATTTCATTCAAGTCATTCCTAAGTTCTTCTAAGTTTTGGATCAACTTCAAACGACCATAACGTTCAGTATATGATGAGTTAGGTAAACCATAAGATATCAAATTAAAGGACTTTGAATATCTTTCCAACACCATCGAGTTTTCTAAATTTTGAGCTCATATGAGGGAGATATGCTTGTTTGAAGTCTGCTTGTCTAGTTAAGGAAAGTTACCCGAAAATAGTGAGGGGTAATTTGGTCTTTTCCTTACCCAATCAAAATTAATTCATTTTAGTAAGGTTTAGGGATCTAAACTGATTAGGTTCAGTTTTATAATCCTAATCTACGCTTAGGATTTTAGTTGAGAGTTCAAGAAGATAAAAGAGGAAAAGATCAAACCGTTCTTCGAGATTCTTGAGTTTCATTGTGGATTTTCACCAAGGGTTTGATCCCTAAGAGGTATGTTAGTTTTCATAGTGTTGGGTTCGTTCACCCACACACCAATCATAAGTTTCTTTTACGAATTTCATCCAAAAGTTTGGGTATATTCAATTCTTAATGAGTTCTTGATGAGTTTCTTGGAGTTTAAGTTTTGTTCATTGATTAATGAGGTTTGATGAATTCTTGAGATGAATGGTAGGAGTTTGAGGGTTGTTTTTGAGTGGATTTTCATGTAATTAAGTTGGTTAAACGAATCTAAGTGAGTCTGGAAGAAACCATTTGATTCTAGGTGAATTATGGTCCAAAAACGAGAAAAAAACTCCGTCGGGTTTTTTGGGTTGGGAGTTGGCGCCCTGCACTAGCCAGTGCACCTCAAATCATATTCTGTAGTTTAGGGGCTGGCGCCCCGTGCCACTCTGTGCTCTGGGGTCACCTGCCCCGTCCAGTATTCAGTTGTTCACTCCGTTTGAGTTCTTTTAAAGTGTACCTTCACTCCTTTATAATTCTAACTACTTTAAACTACTTCTAAACACCTAGAAATCATTCATAACATGAATCATAACCTTGAAATCATAATTCAAATTCAAGGTAGAGTTAAGAGTCAAGTCGTGAGAGTTCTTGCGAACATTTTGAGAAAATCCCTTTGAGTCTTTTGAGGAGTCTTCTACAATTTCTAATAACTTGTTTCAAGACTCCACTAAGTGAGTATGACAATAAGGAGAATATATTCATGAGTCTACATTACCATCGAGATCTTTCATATAATGAATTATAACTCTTGAATCCATAATTCAAATTCCAGAGAGAGTTAAAAGTAGATCTCAAGAAAAACTTTGAGTTCAATTGTGAATACTTTGAGATCAACTATCGATTTTTTTTTAAGTTTTGAAGAAGTAAGTATGAGAATGAGAAGATTCATATAGATGAGTTCCATAATGCTATTTAGACCCTTGAGTTGAGTCGTTCATGCTCATAAATTCCTCATGAACTCCATACATTGAGTATTTTCGAGAGAAGTAACATCTTCGAGTTCTAAGTCTTTGAGCATTAAGATCCTAATCCTTTTGAGATAATATTCCTACTTTTGAGACTACTTCATGTTACCCATGAAGCCCTTGAGTTGAGTTGTTCATGCCCATAGTTCTGCATGAACCCTATGAGTCGAGCAGTCTAGAGATGAGTAGTATCATTGAGTCTTGAGTTCTGAGTACTGAGGGTTTTTATTGCTATTAAGATCCCTGAGTTGAGTCGTTCATGTTTATAATTCCACATGAACCCTATGATTTGAGTTATAAATTTTGAAAAGTTTTTTAAAGCCAACACTTAAGTTCTTAAACTAAGTTTTGAGAGAGTAAAGATGAGTTTTCAGAAAAGAGTTTTCTAAAACATGATTACGATGACAATAAAGTATGCCATCAATATATGAGCAGTATCGTATCTTGATGTACCATCAATGTTTATGCAGTATGACTTCCCGAGTCATCAATGATCATACTATAATATGATTTTGAGATGATTTTAAGAAAGAGTTTTCAAGTTTGAGTATAAGGGGACTATGTATTCCTAGAGGCATCAATTTTTACATTGATAAAAGAGAAACTTAGATTTCCAAATGAGTTATGAGTAGTTTTGAATACTATCTCTTGTAAGAGAAATATTTTGAGTAATAATCTCAAACCAGGGGAAGAGTTATGCTTTTAAACATATGAGCTAAGTATATTTTGGTAGTGGTATTAAGCACCGATATGGGGGAGAGTTCAGGAAACTCACAACCCCCATAAACCATGTAGCTAACGTGGGTAGAAAGGGTCATATTTTTTATATGATTCCTTATTGCTTTTTAGCATATACTATGGATCCACTTAGTTGAGGAGTTCTATACCCTCGCAAAGTAAAGGACATTTATGGTAGCGTGGGTGAGACATTGTATCATTACATAGCTCATAGTGATGGTTGTCAGTTAGAGAATCTCCCATACAGAGTTTATTTTCTATTTTCATATACAAATAGAGTTTATTGTGTATTCTTATATACATACAGAGTTATTTTGTATTCTTATATACACACAGAGTTATTTTGTATTATTATATACAAACTGAGTTATTATTGTATGCTTCAATACATTGAGTTGCTATATATTATTTTAAAAGCTTTCCATATTTTGCATATTTTATTGTTGCTTTATCTTGAGTTGAGTATCCAAAGTCGAGTCTCTTATAATTGAGTTGAGCCTTATTTCACAGAGTTGAATATCTTATCATTGAGTTGAGCCCTATTTTTTCTCAGTTGAGTTGAACTATGTTTCTTTGAGTTGAGTTGAGTTAAGTGAGTTGAGAAGAGGTAAGTATGTTTCTTTTCCATTAGTTCAAGCTTATGCTTATGCTTTATAATTCCCCTTACATGCTCGTACATTCCATGTACTAACGTCATTTGGTCTGCATCGTTTCATGATGCAGATACAGGTAACTAGGGTCATCAACAGGCGCTTCGTTAAGACCACTTGCAGTTCCAGTCAGCTTTGGTGAGCCTTCTTACATTCCGGAGGACTTCACCTTTATCTTACAGTTAGTAGTTTTGAGATGTCGTGGGTATTGTCCCGATATCCTTCTGTAATAGTAGAGGCTTCATAGATAGACAAAGTTGGGTAGTTTTCAGTATGTATCTTCTTTGAGTTGTATTTACAAACTCTGAGTTCCCTATTGAGTATTGTTCAAATTTTTTTGAAAGTTGAGTATTTGAATTTTATTCAGTTTTAAGCTTTTTATGCTTGGGTTAGTATTCTGCTTGTAGTCAGCTAGGAAGAGGGTTTCCTTAGAGACCATCAATGGTTCTCGAGTGCCGACCACGTCTAGTATGTAGACTCAGGTCGTGACACTGATGGTCAAGCAGAGCGTACGATTCAAACTTTAGAGGATATGTTGAGAGCATGTGTGATCGATTTCAAGGGAAATTTGGATGATCACTTACCTCTCATTGAGTTTGCTTACAACAACAGTTATCACTCTATCATCTAGTTGGCTTCGTATGAGGCTTTTTATGGGAGAAGATGTAGATCTCCTATTGGATGGTTTAAGTTTGGTGAAGCTGGGTGGATAGGGCCAAACTTAGTTCATCAAGCTACGGAGAAAGTGAAGACCATTCAAGAAAGATTGAAAATAGCAAAGTCGTAAGAAATCCTATATAGATGTTTGGAATAGAGACTTTGAATTTGAGGTGGATGACTGGGTTTATTTGAAGGTTTCACCCATGAAGGTTGTTATGAGGTTTGGCAAGATGGGGAATCTTAGTCCCCGGTATATTGGTCCTTACAGGATATCCAAGAGGATTGGCAATGTAGCCTATGAGTTGGAGCTACCGCCGGAGTTAGCAATAGTTCATTCGGTGTTTCACATTTCTATATTGAAGACGTGTATGGGTAATCATGTACTTATTATACCAACTGAAAATATTGGTATTTAGGACAGCCTATCTTATGAGGAGATACTCGTTGAGATACTTGATCGTCAGGTTCGCAAGCTGAGAACCAAGGAGGTAACATTAGTCAAGGTCTTATGGAGGAATCAGTTTGTTGAGGAAGCCACTTGGGAGGCTGAGGAGGATATGAAGAATAGATACCCACATCTCTTTTCTTCCAGATAAATTCCAGACCAAGGTAATGACTTTTCGTAAAATACTCTTTAAATTGATATGTTATGTAGTGTTAAATTGCATGTTGGGTGTTGGAGTTGGGGGTTAGATGTTGCCACCCTTAGTCCTAATTAGATTAAGCTCATTCGAGGACGGATGTTCCTAAGGGGGAGATATTGTGACACCTCGGTCTTAGAAAGAGCTAATTTTAGAAAGAACTAAATTAGAAAGATCTAAATTGAGAATATTTCAAGTTAGACTTCAATTATGAGTTTTGGGTCAACTCCAAACGACCATAACTTTCAGTACATGATGGGTTAGGTGGCCTATAAGGTATCAAATGAAAGGTCTCTAAGTCCTCTTTCCAATGACACCAATTTTGTTAAATTTTGAGTTTGGATGAAGGAGATATGCCAGTTTGAGTTCAACCTGTCCAGTTAAGGAAATCATCTTAATTTAGGAGGGCTATTTTGGTCGTTTCCTTACCCCAATAGCCTAACTCATTTTTAGTAGTATTTTAGGGGTCTAAACTGACTTAGATTAGTTTTCACAATTCCTAACCACACTTAGGGTTTTAGAGAAAAGTTCATGAAGAGAAAAAAGAGAATTTCAAGCGTTTGTACAAGATTCTTGCGATCGTTCAAGAATTTCGCCAAGGATTCAATCCTTTCGAGGTATGTAAGTTGTCATAGTTATGGGTTCATTCACCCTCACACCAATCATGAGTTATTTTAGTTAAGTTCGTCCATGAAAATCCATGTATTCAGGCTCTTGATGAGTTTCTTGAAGTTTCATTCTTAATCTTTAATAAAGGGATTTGACGAGTTCTTGAGGTGAATGTTATGAGTTAGAGGGTCGTTATATATTAAAATTCCATGTACTTATGTTGGGTAGATGAATCTAAGAGAGTTTGTAAGAAATAAATTGATTCTAGGCAAATTAGGGCCAAAAATCGAAGAGGAAAATTCGTCGGGTTTTATAGGAAAGGCCTGGGGCGATGCACCATGGGGGTTGGTGCACCGTGCCCCAGAAATAGTGCTCTTTAGTTTAGAGCCTAGCGCCCCGCTCCACTCCATGCGCCAGGGTCGCCTACCCCAGTCATTTGTCTTGTCTAAGTTATTTTAAAAAATATATTTACTCTCTTCATGATTACAACTATTCTAAACTACATCTAATCATCAGGAGATCCTTTATATCATGAATCATAACTCTTGAATTCACATTCAAATTCAAGAAAAGATTAAGAGTCAAGTTTGAGAGAGCTTTTCGAGTCTTTTACAAACTTTTAAACCTTGTTTTCAAACGTGAGAACTTGAGTATGATGTTGAGGAGAGTTGAGTTTCATTTTTTCAAAATGAATATATGGGAACTATGTATTCCCTAGAGTAAATGTTTTATATTTAAAATGAGAGGAAAATTTGATTTGTTGATGAGGAGCTTTTGAGCACTATCTCTATTAAGAGAACCGTTTGAGTAATAATCTTAAAGTTTGAGGATGAGGAAATATTTTTAAGCATATGTCCATGAGTTATGTTATTGGAAGTAGTATTGAGCACCGATATGGAGACAAGTTTAGACAACTGAAAGTCCTCATCAACCATGTATGCCAACATGGGTTAAAAGGGTCATACTTTTTAGATAATTCCTTATTGCTTTTAAATCATAGCTTAGTGGATTCACTTAGTTAAGGATATCTTATACTCCAACAAGGTATAGTCCAGTTTTGGCAGCGTGGGCGAGATGATGTATCATAACATAGCTCATAGTGATGGTTGTCGGTTAGAGAATCTTCTAAATAAGAGTAAAAGAGTTCATTATCGTATTTGTAAATACATCTGATGTTATTATCTACTATTTTAAAAATCATTCTATATAATGCATCTTTATTGTTGTTTTTATATTGAACTTCGTTGAGTACTTCTGAGTTTGAGTATTTTTTAGTATCCTTGAGTTGAGTTGAGTTGAGTTGAGTTGAGATGAGGTGAGTATGTTCTTCCTTTTTAACAGTTCAAGCTTATGTCTGTGCTTTAGAGTTCCCCTTACATGCTCATAGATTACATGTACTGGCGCCATTTGGCCTGCATCTTTTATGATGCAGATGTAGGAGTTCAGGGTCATCAACATGCGCACTGTTGATACCACTTGTAGTTCCAAAGTTGCTTTGGTGAGCCTCCTTGCTTCCGAAGGATTTCTATTTACTTTTCAGTTTTTGTTAGGATGTCGTGGGTCTTGTCCCAATTTCCATCATTTTCATTAGAGGCCTCATAGATAGTAGTAGTTGAGGAGTCTTTTCTGTTTTCTTTATGATGTTTTAAATACTGTGAGTTGAACACTTATGTTCATTTGAGTATACTTAGTAAACTATTTTATTTATGATATCTTATGAGTTGATCTTTTTTTGAGATTCATGTTGTTGAGTAAGTCTTCCGTTGAGAGTTGAGCCAGGCCAAGAGTTCGCTTGGGCCAGCAATGGTTCTCGAGTGTTTTCCACGTCCAGGGTGTAGGGTCGAGGTGTTACATTTTATCACGTTCATTGATGATTTTACTAAGTTTACATATGTTTACGTAATGAAAAATAAAATTGATGCTTTTGAAAATTTTAAAACTTATCTCCATGAGGTTGAAAATCAATTTGGTATAAAAATAAAAAGAATTAGAAGTGATAGAGTTCATGAATATGAGCGAAATGAGTTTAATCCTTTTGTTAGATCATTGGGAATAATTCATGAAACTACTCCTCCTTATTCTCCTTCATCTAATGGAGTAGAGGAAAGGAAAAATAGAACTTTAGTTGAATTGTCTAATGTCATACGTATTGAGTCACATGCACCTTTAAATTTATGGGGTAAAGCTATTGTGACTACTTGTTATGTGTTGAATCACGTGCCTCATAAAAAGACTAAATTGACACCTTTTGAATTGTAAAAAGGTCACAAGCCAAGTTTGGGATAGCTAAGAGTTTGGGGTTGTCTAACCTTTGGGAGGCTAATAGATCCCAAGATTACAAAGTTGGGTAAGAAAGTTATTACTTGTGATTTTCTTGGTTATGGTTCAAGTAGTACAACCTATAGATTTTTTAAATCTTGAAGATAATGTTATAATAGAATCAAGTGATGCTATTTTTCATGAAAATAAATTTCCCTTTGATTCTAAAAATAGTGGAGGTCAAAGGATTGAGCAAAATATTTTGTCACTACTTAGTTCTTCTACTTCTACTTTAAAAAATAAAGAAGTTAATGATTTTGAGTTAAGAAGAAGTAAAAGAGCTAGAGTAGAAAATAATTTTGGTCCTTATTTTTGTGTGTTTAATGTTGGAGATGACCTCTAACTTTCAAATAAGTTTTATCTTCACATGTACCTATATTTTGGAAAGAGGTTATATATGATGAAATAGAATCACTAATTTCTAATAAAACTTGGAAGTTAGTTGATTTACCACCGGGTTGTAAAATAATTGATTGCAAATGGGTCTTACGAAAAAAGTTTAAACCGAATGGATCTATTGAAAAATATAAGGCTAGGCTAGTTGCAAAAGGTTTTAAACAACTAGAAGGCCTTGAATTTTTGGATACTTTTTGTCATGCCCCGAGGTTACCCCCTTGAAACAGGAACCTAGGATCACGAATGACCCCAAGCTAACCCTGTGTCTGGCATATATCAAGCATACTGAGAATAATTGAATAAGATATGTACTATGCGGAAGCTAAAACCATGGATAACTGAATGTGGGGAAAAACCCAATTAGCCTGAAAAAATAAAATATAATGAAAGTCTAGCGATGACTGAAACACCACTTAACAACTCAAGATGCATCTACTACTATGTCTGAAAAGCCTCAAACTGAGTTGAGTTGCTGGGACATGCCCTCAGCTAACTCTAATAAAACTGAAACTAAAAATAATGATTAAAATGAAAGCATGTCTATTGTCCTTGAAATATGAGGACTCACCACTGAAGCTGCTGAATGCGGATTGTGAATCGATCCAAGCATGATCTAGATGCTGAGTACCTTAACCTAAATCATGAAAGGATGTAGCGCAGAGTATGCGTCAGTATTTGGAATGCACTGAGCATGCAGGATAAAAATACTAAGCTGAACAAAGCATAAATGAGCAATGACATAAACTGAGCAAGAATATAAATACTGAAACATAAGTGAAAATGTAAGATGAAAGCAATGACCAAGTACTAATGTCACAACCTAGACCGTCGTGAGTGGCACCCACACTAACCCTCCGATGGGAGAACCATTAATACTAATTAGCTAACCAAAGAACCAAACAACTAAGGCATTTAAAGTTACAAAAGCAGGTTTTAAATGCTAAGGAAAAGATTGGGAGTTCCCATAGACTCCAACAAAAGTCTAACAACCAAACTAACATTGCGGAAATAACTCCTAGAACCTGAAAGTCAATGTACCAAAACATCTAAAGTTCAACCATAAGTCTAAACAAGAAGGGTACAACTCCAAACTAAACATAAGACTAACTAAAGTACTAGTCTAAGTCCGAAAGGTGGACGTAGACAGAAAAGAGAAATCATGGCAGCTCGAAAGAACTGGTTCACCCTTGAATTCGATTGATCACTGATCTTCTAAGCGAGGTATGTCATTAGCTGCTTGAAGATGCCATGTACTCAACAAAGAAAGAGCAAGTGCAATATCAGTACACAACCACAATGTACTGGTATGATCACGCGGCTATCCCACTAAGTGCAACATACATAAGTCATTAAAACATAATAATAACATGCATACACTGAACATATACAATAACAATATCATTTACGAACAACGATCAAGTTCACAATTCTCAATTACACAGTTATGTCAAGTCAAGGTCCTCTCATGGAACCCAAACCCAAACTTTTAGCATACCGGTACGTGGTATCTGATCCAATGTTTATGTCGGAACGTGGCAACCGATCCATGTTAATGTGTCAGAACGCAACACTTGATCCATTCAACAAGCCACAATCACAATCACAATCACAAAGTACATTATCACAATCATAAGCATACAATCAAGTCATGATTCATGGCATTCATTATTCATCTATCCTCATTTATAATTAGTGTGATCAATAATGCAACATTCACATACATACATGTATTATAATAAAGCAAGAACAAACATACATTACACAACATGAAATCACAACCATCACCTACCTCGAAACAAGCTTGAAATCCCCTAAGAAACTTGATCCTTCCCTTTTCAGATTCTTTTTGCTTGTTCTTGGTCTACAAACAATCAATACAATGTTAGGATCAATAAACAACACCTAATTACCTGGATCTTATCAATAATATCAATCCTAGGTCAAACCCATGATCCCCATACCCAGATTAGGGATTTTTCCACCATAATTCCCAGATGAAAACCCTCCCCCATCGATATTTACCCATTGGATCACATTCTACGAATCGAAAAATGGATTCAGGGAGTTAAAACCTTACCTTTAGCCTTAAGAATGGTGAAAAACCGTCATAAAAAGACATGGCGTCGTCTCCTAGCTCTCAAAGTCAAAAAGTGCAGAACAAAATGATTTTGGGGTTTATTTCTGACTTAAATTGCGATTGTCCCACTATGGCGGCCCTTCCCTGGCGGGAACAAGTTGCTACGAAAAAGTTTTTCGGCCCAAAATATTTCCCGTTGGCTTTTCTGTAACTACGGGAACAAGTTGTTACAACTAATCATGAAGATAACATGATGAATTGTATAATGATATAACTGCTGAAAACCTCGTCAAATGCATTAAGAGTCTGACTGTGGGAGCTACTATTAACCAACATAAACCACGTGAGCTAAACATGGAGTCCGATGTATATGCCCCATCGAGAGGACCCAATATACCTTACCATGGGTATAAAGTCATAATTGTGGCATGATTACTAATACTGATGCCCAACAGAGGGGACTTATAATCTTACGCGGGCACGTAGTTCTTGGACTATTAGGGTACACTGAATCCTAGTCCAACTTGGTGCTAAGTCTACTCCCAACTGAATAATTATGAAGCTAAAATGCACTAAATACTGAATAGCTCAAAATACTAATATGCTAACTGAGAATGCAACATTTCTGTACTAAGAATGTGACAATCGAAATCTGGAGCATGATATTATGTTTAACTGACCTAGCAAGTATAATTCATGAACTAATAGAATTTACTCAAACTAGGGTTCAAAGTATTATACAAGGAATTGTGCAAACTTTCCACGAAAACATGTCATTTCTATTTAGGATACTACAACAGCTAAATCACAACAAATCTCCAAGGTTTTAGAAACCCTAGGTCTAAACAAGATATGGATAATCAAGGTACTGACTCAATTCTAGGGACCTAGTGGATGAAAGGAATCCACTAGTGAATTCCCACATACCTGGTGACGAAATCAACAGAGAAATTCTTTGGATTTCGGGGCTCAAAATTGAAGAACACTGCTGCTTGTTCTTGAAAGAAACTAGAGCCTCTTTCTCTTCTTTTCGTTATAATTTGGATGATTTTTGGAGAATGAGGTTTTGGGTATGTCTGACTAGGTTATTAGGCTTAGACTGAGTAAAATGACGTAGTTTAGGCATCAAATGACGTAGTTTAAGGGCCCCAACGCATAGGGAAAATACCAAAATGACCCTAACTCAAAAGTTGATGAAGGCCATTTACGGTGGGACTGACGAATCGTCGTTTGGACTACCGGCCTTTGTCTGGGGTCGGCGTTCATGCTCTCCTCGATAGGGCTTCATTAAAACGAGCATAACATTTTACTCTGAGCTTGGATTTTAGCAAACTCGATGGCGTTGGAAAGAGAATACAATTATCTTTAATTTGATAGGTCAATGGCCACCTAATTTAGTCTGTGCTAAAAGATATGACCATTTGAAGTTGATCCAACAGTCGTTTTCCTCTAAATAGTTGTTGACCCTCAACTACGGTCTGTATGTCTAACCACGGACTGTACTGGTCGGCCGTGGTGGGATCAGAGACCATCTAACTTTGGAATCCAACTACGGAACCAACCTACGGTCTGTGGGTCAATCAATGGATAGTGGTTCACGGTCGTAGGTGTCATCTTTAGATCCCAAATTTTCCCTAATTTTGGGACTGAATGATATACCGTGAGTTTACGGTATTTCTAATACATTTCACTTACAAATTGTGTGTGTCTAGGGCCTTTTTGTATTGGTTTTTATTGTATTTTACATGAAAGATGTTCAGGCGCAGAAGTATAGAGACAGCGGAGAAAAATGCAGAAAAAGGGCATTCACGGAGGTGATCTACGGACCGTAGGTCCAATGACGGTCAGTAGGTGATGACCGTAGATCAGTAGGCAAGGTATGGATGACAAATCAGGGAAATCGGACCAAGTGTGGAACCACGGTGGCCATTGACGGTCCGTAGATTGATCTACGGACCGTATTGATCGATCCTTAGAATGAGACTGTGAGGGTTCCAGTACCTGATTTTTGAAGATTCTAATTATGGAGCTACGGAGGGGATTGACGGACCATAGATCTATCTATGGTCCATACTGCAAGTCCGTCGTTTGCTTCAAAGAAGCTGATTTTTGGAAGCTGAAATATTTTCTAAGTCCTGGCTGACGGAAGGGACTTACGGACCGTAGATCCATCAACGGTCCGTAAGTCAGTCTCGTGGAATGAAGACGCGTGCCTGAACAAACTTTCCTTAAATTGTTTCCCTTTTAATTTAGGATTTGTTTTCTATAAATAGGGCATGCAAACCTCATTTTTGGGGGGTTAGACATTATTATTCTAGTTTTACTTTGTGACTTTGGAGATTAATTTGCAACTCTAGAAATTATTGATTTTCTAAGTTCGTTTTGAAGATTTTGGCTTTGCAATTCAAGTTAAATTTCTGAGTTTATTATTCTCTTTACGTAAGTTCATGATTTCTTCATCTAAAACTATGAATTGTGTTATTGCTAATATGGATAACTAAATCCACAACTAGGGTTGTGGGAACCATGAGCGATTAACAAAGTATGAATAGTAAATAAGCAATTCTTGAATAGTGTTTTGCATGCATTGATAATTCTTTCGTTTAGAAGTCTTTTTAATGAGTGCACGCGTTAGAACTC
>JAJONQ010034215.1:0-61936 GCA_036250385.1 Solanum microdontum | reverse complement strand
CCTATCAACAAGCAAGACCCAACAACAATATCAACACATATTTGCTAAATCACACCCCAAGAATGGGGGTTTTTAGCCACACATCAAGAAATAACAAATACACCTAAAATGATACTAAAATCAAATGGGTATAAGAAATTAAACCTTGATTTAAGCAAAGGAAGAAGAATGGAGAAGACCCACTTCCAACTTGGGAAAGATGAAATCCTTCTCTCTTCAAGTCTCCCACAAATCCCTCTCCAAACTTGAGAGAAAATATCTAAAAATGTACTATTCTATTATGAAAATAATAATAATGGTTTGGAACTTCTAAAATTAATAAAGAGTTTAGTATTTATAGCCATTAGAAATTAGTGCAGGCGGATAGTTCGGCGAGGTTAGTCGAGTCCGCCGAATGACTCGGCGACTCTCCCTTCTTTTGTCTCATCGCCGTTGAGTGCTTGCCTACAACATCTTCACTTTATGGACCATTGGGCGGTATAGTACTGCTTTTGGAACTATTCGGCGAAGCGCCGACTGCTCCTTTCATCGCCTTTTTGATCCTCTTCCTTTAGGGCTTCGCATACTGGAACAAAGGGCGGAGTCTGTCCTTTCGGTGAATCGCTAAAGGTTCTTGGCGATGCTTATACTTCAGCTTCTTTGTTCTTTTCAACCTTTTTGTTCCTTTTTGCGCCTAAGTGTCAATGCTTCCACTAAAACTTCAATACCTGAAACTTAAGAGTTTTCATCAAATATTGAGACAAAATAAGCATTCGAGGACACTATTTCTATCAAAATAAAGCCCTAAATGAGTCTAATTTGTGGACTCATCAGTATGTGAGAAAACCTTTCACAAAAAGAACGTTGATACTTTCCTCTCAAAGCATCCTCAAATCATTTACATCTCTTTCATAAAAGCATACATATCTTTATAAAAATCATATTTCATAGTTCATAAGCTTCATCATGTATTTATAGTCTAAAATCATGGCTAATTGATTCATATGAATTCAACTCAAAATCATGTAAATACTTCAACTCATGCATTAAAAGATAGAAAAAAAATAATTAAATCATAATTGAAAAGAACCTGTGAAGATTGAATAAAACCCTAACTTTGAATTGAGAATCTAAACTTTGTAAAATGTGAAAATCTTAGGAACCCCAAGGAGGAAGGACTTCATATGTGAATTGAAGATCTTGAAGTAAAACCCTAACTTCCTCTTCCTTAGCTTTAGAGAGGATTTTAAGGATGAACTTTGATGGAAATTTATGATTTAGGAGAATGATTTAGAATGGGTTGTTTAGGACTTAAATCACTTATATATGGCTTAGAATAGGGGTTAATATTGTCATGACCCAATTTCTCAGGTCATGATGACACCTATTACACCTCACAAGTAGGTAAGCCTAACCCTTATTCCAGAGTCATAAGCAACAAACTATCAAGTGGAAGCCAACAACGGAAGTATAAAGCTCAAAACAAGCAAAGAAAGGGTAAACAATAGAGATACAAACAGAAACCATTCCAAGACCTGGCACTAGTTGGTAGTTGAGCATCTAATACAAAACATGGGGCACAAGACTTTACAAATACAAGATAAGTACGGGTTGTCTCTGAATACAATATAATGACTAACCTAGAAAAAATAATAGACGGAAACCGGTAGCTCCAGACACTCGGAGCTCACCCCAATCTCCAAAACTCCAAGCTTCTCTGCACGACTCCAATTAACGGAAATAACTCACACTGCAATCTGCAAGGGCATAAGTGTAGTATGCGTACCAAACAGTACTCAACAAGCAACGGTTGACTGAGCTCAAAAGATAACACAAGCATAAACAACAAGTAATAATGGGAGATGCTAATGAAAAAAGACAATAAAGAGTAGAGACATGATACACAAGGTAAGAAGCTGAGTCAAGAACGTACCTGGAATGCAAGCCAACAACCTATTTGTCAACAACTAAGACATCAAGTCAAATACCCAGGGTCAGGAGATCCCACAACCACAATTCTACAGTCCAAGCCTGACAATATAAAATAATAGAGAATAAAATATAGTCAAACAATTACCTAACCGGACCCCATAAGCCCAGAAGGTACAATAAAAAAGACATAACCCAACTGACCCCCATAAATCGGAGGGGTACAATCAACAAACAAGTATACTGGTGATAGGTAATACATATATATGCAGATGATGCCGTAGAACCATCAATAGCCATCTATAACTAAGTGTATAGAACTACCTCCCTACCCTACATGTGAGGTAGGACGCATGGAGATCCATCATTAGGTACTATGATACTCTCGACCAGAAGGTCTCATAGGGGACGCGGGTAGTCCGTATACACTACCTGGACCCGAACCAGGACTTAGGCCTTGAACTTGTAACAAGTAGGGATAAACTTAGTAGAGGATCATAAGTAGACATATTCATGCAAGAAAAGACGTCGACGGGCTGACTAGTCAAGTAAGAATTGAGCACATTATAGATGTCTCGAATATCTCAAGTACAAAGGAGAACGTCACTGACGTCTAGTAATCTCAAAATCTAGTAAATCCGGTGATCTAGGTGGTACGACTCCAGTTACAAACATCTAGCAATTTCAACAACAATCCTATTCTTCCTCTCTAAGACTCCATCTTTTTTTGAGTGAATAGCTTACAGTCCACTTATGGTTTATTCCCATATCTTCACAATACTTATTGAACTCATTTGAAGTGTATTCACCACCATTTCCTAACCTCAAAGACTTTCAGCTTACAGCCACTTTTTCTTTCAATAAAAGCTTTAAATTTCTTAAAAACTAAAAACACTTGAGACTTGTTACTCAAAAAATACACCCAAGTTATCCTTGTTAAGTCATCAATAAAGAGCACAAAATATTTATTTGGTCCCAAGATGATGTCTACATAGGTCCACACACATCTGTGTGAACTATTTCAAGTTTTTTCAGTTACCCTCTAAGTAGCACTTTTAGGAAATTGTCACAACCCACAGTATACCCTAGACGTGACATGACAAATGTGATCCTAAGAGATCCTAAACAAGGCACTTGACATAAGTATGACATAATGAATTACAATTTAAGAGATATAATCAATATAAGTCTCAAATCATAGAATGAGATAAAAGATATCAACAGAGTGTATATGAAAATAAGCAAAAAAGTATTAAGTCTGACATAGGCCTTTCTAACATCATAAGAGTGGTTGTGACGTAACCCATACACCACGTACAAGTCTGAAACTGAAAGGCCGTAAAAGCAATGAAAGTATCTATGGCTTTGCCCTTGAGCCATGATGACTCACCAATCCAAGTTATTAAGCTGAGCAATCTCCATCTAAGCACACCAGAGAGGAGGAACATCAGACCCTATATTTTAAGACAATATAGGCACAAATATGTATTAGTACGGTGAATGTACTAAGTATAGTAAAATGTACAAAATAGTAAATCATGACAGCATGATGAGCATAAACATGATATGCAAGACCAAGTAAAACGTGATAAAAACCTTTACAAAGAAATCTTAAATCATATAGAAGGTTAATGCATACTTAAAACCATTTGAGAAATTTTCATAAAACCTTTGATAGAAACATACTTCATTTGTGGGATATTTACCATTAACTGACTATAAGAACATGTGAGCTATAACATGGAATCTGGTATGACCCTTACATAGAAAAGGGGAATCTACTTGCCGTCTCATTCATTCTTTGCTAAAGTGGATCCATTAGCTTAGGTCATTTAAGACAATCCTAGGAGGGCATATTGTTAAGGGATAGTAAGATTGCTTCTAGAGACCTGACCTCTACAAACGGGAGAGCCTCCATCTCAAAGTCCTCTCTGTAATAAGTAAATCCCAATGGAAAAGAAATCATCATAATCATATAAAAATACTGGGAAAGGCAACAATTAAGACTATTAATCCAATCACAAGTACAAAATAGAGTAGCTCCTTCAAAACAATGATTTCATAAACTTCCTCATAATACACACTTACCTTTCTAAGTATCTAAATCATGATTCCTTTCAATTGTGAAAAAATGTTTCACAAATCACTGATACTTATCTCAAAAGCATTCATAGTTCATAAATCATCAATTTTATAAAATATGCGCAACTTTCATATTCGTAATTCATAAGTTCATAAGGATTGTTCATAAGTTCATAAGGATTGTTCATAAGTTCATAGTCAAAATCAAGTATGAATCATGGGTCCATATGAAATCATTTGGAAAAAATATGATTGGATTGAATCATGCATAATAGGATCAAATAACATTAATTGAATCATTAATAAATATGACCCATGAAGGATAACATGAAACACTAGATAATTGGGTGAAATTGAATTGGAGAATTGAGTTTTTCTCTAGGACCCAATGGATGAAAGGAATCCATTGGTGAATTTCCACATATTTTGATAATCAAAGCCCTAAGAATGCAAGGAGGATGAGACCTTGAAGCTTGAAACTCTAACTTTCACCTTGAGAGCTCTTGAGAGGATTTTGGAGAAGAAGACTTGAGGGATTTAAGATAATTGAGCGAATGAGAAGAATTAGGATTAGTCTAATGAGTAAAAATGTTTATAGTGATAGTTATAGGGCTAAAATGACATAGTTTAAGGGTTAATTTGATAGGAAAAAACAAAAACACCCTTAATTAAAAAATATTGGAAGACCCCACGACTTTGACCTACGGACTGTCCTGGTCAGTCATAGAATCATTTACTAGGACTCAAAATTTCTTATCAATTCCACAAGATCTTCCTATGGCCCGTCCAACATTCTATTGCTCATAAAGCAAACTCGTAGAACCCAAGTTCAAGACACAAATTTAAGACACAAAGTTTACCAAGTCTAGATCACTTTTATGGATCCCACGTACGACCCATAGACTACAGTACGACTCGTCAAATCCTTTCCTAGACCTGAGGTTTCAAATCAATTATCTGAATCACCCTATGGGCACTTCCTATGACCCCTAGACTTACCTACGATCTATCTTTTCTTTCATAGTTTAACTTATTGGGACTTGACATTTTTCCAAATCTCAAACCAAGACCTATGACTTCATTCCTATGGCCCATAGAACTTCTTACATTCCATAGGTCGGACTCGTAGATCAGTGCATTAGTGCCAAAATAAAACTTTTCCATTCAAAACTCAACTTTCAAAAATGTACCTTACCTATCTGACATGACTCACAAATTTGTTTAGACTGAGAGATCTCAAGTAAGTCCTTAGTCAATCGTTTTCATACATTGACTTTAAAGTAGCATAGTTAAAAATATCCATATCTTTTGTCCCACAACCATGACTCATCCGTACTTGTAAAATTTGCACTATCAAACTTCTCGTCTAAAGGAAAAGTTTTATCCACCATTTTACTTTAACAATCAAACTATCTCCGTAGTAAAATACCAAACAATGTTTGCCCATAAAAACAAGGAATAACCTTTAGACATCTTTTGAATCACACTTAACAAGTTACATGCTAAACAAGGAACATACAACATATCATGTATAGATTTCTTACCTTGTGTAGTTTGAAAGGCAAATGAACCCTTTCCAAGTGTATTTATTGTTTCACCATTTCCCATCCTAACTTTAGTTTTGATTTACTTGTCAAGTGTGTGAAACATGATCTCATTGTGTGATATATGACTTGCACATCCACTGTCTATGAACCATGAGGCTTTGTTTGTTATGTTTTCTTCATGATAAATCATAAACAAGCTTTCTTCTTCCTTTTCTGAATCTTCAGTAAAATTTGCTTGCTGCACATGGTGTTGTTGTGGTTGATTCTGGTTAAACCTACAATCTTCTCAATATGACCCACTTTTCTAAAAAATCTTCATTGGATCGATGGATTTCCTTTGAACCAAGCGTCCTCATTTTCTTGATGATTGATTCTTTTACAATGGTTGAAAGGTGGAAACTTTCCTTTCTTTGAAGTTTCCTTCCATGTTTTGCCCTTTACTACTTTATGTTCGTACATCCTTATATTTTCCTTATTGTCTTTATGCTTTTCTTGAAATTCCACTTCAGCTACTTGTTCATCTTTTATTCTTGATCATTGTTCTCGAGCTTGAAACTTGCCGCTCAATTCCGCTACATATAAAGTCTTAAGATCACAAGATTCCTCTATTGTTGAAATATTAGACTTGAACCTTGCTGGTAAGCTTATCATCATCTTTTCCACAACTATTGAATCTGAAAAGGTTTATCAAAATAGACTTATTTTGTTTACAATCTCCACAAGTTTGGCATAGTACTCCTTTACAATATCTCCTTTCATCTTTAACATCTCAAATTCTTGTTTGAGAGTTAGGAGTTTGACAGTCTTCACTCTGTTACTTCCATCGAACTCCTATATTAGCTTCTCTCATGCTTCTTTAGGTGTTCCACAAGCCATTACTCTTGTGAAAATCACATATGAAAGTGTGAATGAAGACATGTGATAGCCTTTGGTTTCCTTGACTTCGCATCTTCATAAATCTTCAGTTGTGCAACTATTGGATTCGGTCAAAGTGGAGGAGGATCATCTTCACTTTCAATTGTTTCCCATAGACTGATAGCTTTGAGACCAACCTTCATCTTTATCACCCATATGTAACATTTTTCTCATGTAAACATAGGAGGTCCTGCACCTAAGAAGTTGTTTGATACCATGTTACTAAAGCCATACACATATAGCTATATAAGCTTGCCAAAAGTTAGTAGAGAGCTTACCTATCCAACCACTATTGTACTTTATTACAAACCATATTACACAAAACAAGGACTACCTTTCTTGTACAAACTAAACATAATATTAAGAAAGAACCATTAAAAAGGACTATCTAGAAATATCTCCTTTTCTAACAGGCATCATGGGTCCAAAGTCCCTCTTTTGGATATTCGTAGTTGTGCTGATTGATAATGTCAAGTATATCACCTATTCTTGCATGATTCCACTTAAAGGATGTGCTCCTCTGGTGAAGTCACCTGAATATGGAGTGTTCATGTCGTAGAAACATCATAGATAAACAATTTTGTAGATAACATAAGATCTACTAATAGTCTTCATTGTTCACCTAGCTTCAATGTGTAATGGTATGAATTAAACAACTATCATTAACTAATGGAAGGTAATTGCCGTCTTCTCTATGTGTGATATGTTTCTACAATAATACATTATTGTTCCTTAATTATCGAAAGAAGAGAGCAAATGCTCCTTTGAGTTATATGCATTATGCGTTTGAACTCTATATTTATATTTAATCAAAAATGATAAATGTATTGGAAAATCCTTACATTAGCAAATAACCAGAAAACATCTGACTTTCTCTGAAATGATATGACATCTTAGATTCATTTTTAGTTCAGGGATACTAAAATAGATTCATCTTTATGTATTTGAAAGTAGATTCTCAAATAATATTTATACACCAATTTCAAGACATCCTTCATTTATTTCAGTGTTTATGATTATTGAAACTCATAAATTCTAGTTACATGTTTCCACCTGAGCTGATTATGCTTAGTGTCACCTTATATACTCAGTACATTCCTTGTACTGACCGCATACTTTTCTGTTGCAGCTTTCCAGTCAGTAGTTTGTGAGTCCTCCTCATTTGGAGACTTCAAAAAGTAGTAAGTAGTTAAATTTTCCATCAAGACAATTAATTATTTTGCGATATCTAGGAGCCATGTCCCGACAAAACTTAAATCTTCTTTATTCTAGTTAGTAGAGACTTTACTTCAGACATTAGTTGTTTAGTTCCACAGATCTTTCATTCATATCATTCAGACTAGATTCTTGATACGTGCATTGCACATGTATTTCGTGTGAATTTTTATAGATTAAAATTCTATGAAATTATGCATATAATGAGTACTAAAATACAATAATTACTAATGAATGTTTAAGAGGTCTAATAGAGAGAAAACACACAAAAAAAGAGCAAAGAAGAAAAAAAAAATATTATGCACACATTCTTTTTAAGACTTTATAAATCTAACAATATACATGGAAAAAGAAATACAAAATTAGTACATAATTTTTCAAGTTCTTCTTAAGACTACTACTACTACTACTAGTATAGATGATAAATATTATTAAATTAGATATTCAATTAAAAATTAATATAAGGAATTCCAAAAGTTATTAACTTTCTGATTAAAATGATACAATTTATTTTTTGATATAAAAGAAAACTCATAATAATATAATATAAAGAGAGAAAACAAGATAGGTAGATGAAGGAGAACACTTTTGTTCTATTCAATTGTATCCTAAAAATGGTGAGTGATATCTCTATTTATAGTGTTGAGATATCACTCTGAATGGTCACCTTATTAAAAGCCAAATAAGTAGATGTATAGTTATCCACCAAGGTTCATATCACCTTGGAATATACATTCATGAATTCAATTAATTCTTTAAGAAATTAAATGGACAATCCACTATTCAATGGATTTATAACACTCCCCCATGGATGTCCATGGATAATGTGCCTTGTTAAAACCTTACTAGGAAAAACCCTATGGAAAAAATCCTTGTGAAGGAAAAAGAGTACACATATTTTTTTATATGCATTATTAGTTGCCTCATTAAAAACCATGCTAGGAAAACCCGGTGGGACAAAACCTCAGTCAAGGAAAAAAGAGTGCAACGCGTATTATACTCCTCCTGATTAAAACATCACTTATATCTTGCGATGATGTCATCGAATCTTATATACCAGCTTCTCAAATATTGATATTGACAGTGTCTTTGTCATCAAATCGCATTCACGAAGATGTTGCATCATTGAACTCATCATGATATATGATTTTCTAATTTCGTTGATATGATGAGGGTTTGAACTTAGCCGAATACATTCTTGAATAATATTTTATTCGTCATGATCTCGTTGTTGCATGTAAATTGCTCATTCAACTTGTTCACAATAATAATTATTTTGTGGACACTTTCATTTGCAATTGATTGTCTTGTCGAATAACTTCATAAATATCATTGATGTCATTTCAAAGTCTTTTCGTTGGGGAGGAGCAAAAGCTTGTCACTAAGTTCACTGCAAAATATTTGATCGTACACAACAAGGTTCAATGGTTTCCCAGTACTGATATATAGAGTTTCATCACTAAGAAGTTCTTCATCCTTCTCTTGAGATCGAAATAGATCTTTATTCATGTCAAGTTATCTCATAATCATTGGGGTACTCAATGAATGTGATTTATCCATATAAAATTGCATCAAAACTTTTCTGTGTATGTTGATTGATGGACAAATATTTCATTTGTCAAATTCTAAATTTTGTCTTTTCGAAATCTTTTCATTTTAGATTCCCTTCACAAACACTCAACAAATTTTAAAAGCTCTTTAAGAGTGCTAATAATGTTCAAGTCATCAACATACACAACTATTATAACAAATTCAGATCCTGGCATTTTCATAAAAATGCAAGGACAATAAGGGTCATTTTTTGTACCCTTTCTTCCTTGATTATTTCAATCCATATAAGGATTCTTGAAGCTTTATTGAAAAAGTTTCTTTCAAACTTTTATATGTTTCAGACACCTTGATGCTTCAAGGATTTTCATATAACCTTCGGTATTTTCTAGCTAGACATGATAATTATTCATTATATGCATTCAAGTTTTCATATATTGTCATATCAAAACTAATCTCATTGCATCCACCATAGGAGAAAACATCTCCAATAATGTCAGGATTTTTGCGACAAACCTTTATGCCCCAAGGCACAAGCCGTACTTGTAATCTTACGGTTATACCATCGCATAATAATTTATTTGTATCCCATTGACATTATACCTTGATTTATGGACCCTCAATCAAAACATCACTTTTCTAAGTAAAACAAAATATACTTGAATTATGCATTTTACTTGGCCAATCATTTATCTGTCCACACTATATAACAAATTTAAATTCAAAATCCTCATCACAATTTATATCATTGAGAGCTACTTTATATCAAAGATACCGTCGATAGTTATTTGATATAGATTCCAATATGACACAACTTATCAAGATCTCTTAATTTTTCATCATTTTTCAGGTACCTGAACCTTTTCCAAGGTTTTATGAAGTGTTATGTCATTGTGCTCTCTTATAGCACTTAACTCATTATCATGAACATATTGATCATTTGCTCCTCTCCTTCTTCAAGAAATTTTACATTTGGAACCGATTGGTCTATTACGTTTCAGGTGTATGATAGACTCTGTCCTTCAAGGACTTCTCATTGGAGCATTTGCAGCTGAATTATATCATAGGTTCAGTAGATTCATCTGGCAATTGATTTGCAACATTATGCAAATGAATTATCACTTGAACTTCAAGTTCACATTTTCTTTTAACGAGGATCTAGATAATTCATAATTAACCTCACACATAATTTTCAATTGTCAATCATCTTTCCCCCTAATGTTAGAAAATCTAACAATTCATCCCCACATTATTTGGAAATTCATCTTTGTGCGTGGTGGAGCAATTAAAATCATAACCGCACATTCTAACATTTTAGATGAAAAATTATTTGGTTCCTAACCCTGAACCAATTTTGATAGGGGACCGTTGTTGGGTTAATGCGTACAAGTGTTGCTACATGTTAAATAAATTCATCTCACACCAAATTTCATTAAGGAGATATGTTCTCATAATTAATGATTTAGCTATAATTGGAGGCATATAATTCTGTTAAACCAACCAACATTATCAGTATAATTTCATAGTTTGAAATTGTTCTCTTAATTTAACAATTTGAGCAAACAACCTTACAAACATTATTTTGTAAGTTGACAACAAAATACATATGACCATCGCATAGATGCATCTATCATATAGTTGCAAATGATTCACATGGCAAGTGAATGGGCCCATATTCACCTTTTTATATGTTCCAAATAATTTCAGTGAATACAATCTCAACCTTAGCTGGTACAATGATAATTTTATTATGAGAATTAGCAACACAAGAGAATTCTTGAAGAATGTTTTTTTTCTTCAATATATAACCATGTAAATTCTCAATTACTTTTGCACCGGTCATGCCAACTGATCTTTATTTTAGTACACTTATAGTTTACTTTATCATGTGATTCCATCAACATTTTTTTTTTCAATTCATCTGAAACTTGAAAAATTTCTTTTGAGACTTAGTACAACCTCAATATTATCCCTCCACTAATAACACAACTCGTTAGGGCTTTCAATTAATTTTGTGTACTGTCACATATTTCATGACACCATCCATATGGTGAACATCTCCTTCAAGGAGAAAATTATATTATTATTGTCATGGTCAAAATTAGTACAAGCAAGACATGTTTCTTGCTTTACTTTTGTCATACCATAGGTACACAATTAATGACAAATTTGCATTGCCACACAATAATATTGATTTGGTCATGGCCACAATCTTTATAGGCAAGAATGACTTCTTTCTTTCTACCTTTTCGGCAGTTCATAATAAACATATCATAATATTTATGACGTATAAACGTAAATGACCATTAGCCATTTCTGCCAAATAAAATTTATTTATTTCTCTCAAACCTCCCTTAGAGGTGAGTTGTGACATATTTTCAACCATACATGAATACGTTCTTATTCCTATTTTTTCTTCATATTTTGCCGCATTCACTTTCATGAATGGGAAAACATTCACGATGCTTATTACAAGTCACAATCTCTTTATGAGTTGACCATAATCATTTATACATGTCATACCTTTATATTTGACATATTTACATGACCCACCTCAACATCATTTTGAAAGATAAAGTGCACCATCACTTTATATTTTTCTTTTGATGGAGGATTTATTAGCTTATCAAATTAGGTCGCACGATAACCGCGTGTCCAATGACCTTTTATACCATTTTGATGATAAAACTATTTTCACAGTTTGAAGGACTATTTAAAGAACTCATATCATTCTTCCTTTTACAATTACCACAATGATGACTTATAATTCTGTCCCTCCACGCCCTTATTCATACATTTAATCATTTGTCATTTTTCAGACTTATTATTCACTGCTACCATATTCATATGATAGAATGGAGCAAACCAACTGGCGAGTATCAAAGTTATCATATATTGCTATCACATTCTTTTCAAGGAATGAAGCAAATTCAATGAGATGCATTTTAAGACTTTTCATCATTTTTTTTTTGCCTTAGTCATCAATTTATCATCACTATGGTGCATTGAGACGGAAACTCAATGTCTTATCCATAGGCATTATGGTGCATCAAAACTCAAATTGATGTCTTACCCTCTTAGTGCGATGAAACTTGAATTCATAGTCTTACCCTCAATCATTAGCATCATAGTCCAAAGTGCTTTAAGACTCACCCCATGTTCTTAAAATATACATATATGAACAAGATATATACACAATATAATATGTAAACTATATGTTTTAATATAATATATTCAACTTAAAGAAATATAGACTAATTTATAGCTACATAAAATCATTTTTTTATAATAGATAAAGCAATGCTACTATCCCGCATCATATGAATAAGTTATGACAAATAATAAAAGGCACAAACTTAAGACATATTTGGAAGGTTCTGTGACATGGTCTTGTGCCACCAACCTCATTCTTACTGTATGCCCTTGTCTCGTGGCATATAAGAAGCACCTTAAGATTGATTACCCATGGTAGTACATTCGTGCTGATAACATGTTATAAAAGAAAACTCATAATAATATAATATGAAAAGAGAAAACAAGATAAGTAGATGAAGGGGAATACTTTTGTTCTATTCAATTGTATCCTCCAAATGGTGAATGATATCTCTATTTATAGTGTTGAGATATCACTCCCAAAGGTCATCTTCTTAAAAGCCAAATAAGTAGATACATAGTTATCCATCAAGGTTCATATCACCTTGGAATTATACATACATGAACCCAATTAATTCTTTAAGAAATCAAATGGACAATCCACTATTCAATCGATTTATAACAATATTTAAAAAGTTAAATATTTTATAACATTTAATTTATAGCAAGGTAAAATTGTAGTCCAACTTTTAAACGGTTTTTATTCCCACTTTTAATAATACTAGTCTCTGGGCACATGTGTTGCATGTGTAGCCCCATTTGACACTATATTTTGCTATCTAATAATAAAAATTCTTTAACTGCATATATTTTTATTAGAAATACTTAGGGATTATAAAATATAATTAAAGTGTCATCTTATCTCCAAGAGATATGATAATGTATGTCATAAATATTGATTTATTTCTTAAGACTTATGTACATGTCCTTTCTACATGAATCATTCTCATTGTAGTTGGATGAACTAATACCTTTAGTGTAAAATATTCAATTTTTAAAATAAGTTAATCTAATTGATATATCAAAGAATTGGATATATAATTAAGATAGAGGAATGTCTTCCGTTCTCAGAAGAAAATGATATCTCCAAGGCAAATATGAAAGTCTTAATTTAGACGACTGGACAAATGTTTGCACTAATGTTATCTTAATTTTTTAAAATAACATTTCATTACTCATAAAAAGTTTAGCGTTAAAAATAATGCGTTGGAACAATTTGAATGATTTTTTTTCAAGATCAATTGCTTATCGACTTGTAAGAAAATGACTAATAAACTCTATGATGATTATATTTTTCGTCTTCTCCATACTCCTTAATTTTAAGCAAATTCATATATATATATATCAATTCAATAACCTTTTATTCAATTATTATTTTTATACTCCACTTTATAGAATATATTTTTCTACCACTTTTAATTTAGTGGTTGGAACAACAAATTGATCTTCAAGAAAATTAAATGTAAGCTCGTTTTTAATTAGGTCATAGAATTTTTAATTCTGGACATGTATGATTAATTTTTATGAAATCTAAAAATCATAACTTATCGTATAACTTCTGAAAAGTTATCATTCTTTTGGATTTCTTAAAATTAAATCAATTTTTATTACGAAGAGTGTTTTCCTTCTTAGTATTTTGATGGTGCTTACATGATCCTATTTTTCCTCTCAAAGATATAATTAACTTTTTTCCTATTTCTTGTCATTAGAGAAATTTTCTTAGTCATGTTTTAATCATTAATAAGGATATGAAATGTTGAAATACCAATATCTTAGACTTATCTTAATAAAGAATACGAAAGTTTAAAAGAATATTTTAATCTTATACAACTGAACTATTAAGTAATAACAAATATTTCAAGCAAAATGGAAATGAAAAGATAATTTAATTCTCTTTTTAAAAAAAAAATCTAAATAACAAGTGCTCCGTGCTCTAATAAGATCAACCCTTTAACGAACTAAAAGAAATTTCAATAGCCATAAATTTTGAAAAAGACTTAGCTGATGTCGAGAAAGAAATATGTAATAGTTGTGAATTTGCAAGCTGATTCCTTGAGAATACTTGTTAACATATGTTGGTGTAGATAATGGTGACGCAGTAATGAAGAAGAAGAGAGAGGTCTGCTAGGTGTTTCTGGTCTGAAAAGGCTTTCAGAAGATTAGTCATATTTTTTTTATTACTTGTAATTATCTTTTAGTTTGTTTGATACAGTAGGACACAATAGTTTGTTAGATAAAGTAGGACACATTTCATAGTTAGTTAGTCACATTCTCCATTATCTTTTCACAGTTCGTTATTCATGTATTCTGCGAGTTGTATATATACAGTGATCATGTCAAACATACAGAAAAGAGAATTTTCTCTCAATCAATTTCTTAGTATTTTTTTCATGGTATCCGAGCAGGTTTAGAATCTAACTAAAATCCTTGTTTCATTTTCTCTTTTCTTCATCTTCTCTACAATGGCACCCATGTCTTCTACTTCCGATCCAATTCTTGAAAGCACTCCAAGTACTCTTTTTGCCGGAAATAATGTCATCGATGCAACTCATATCTACTATATTTATCCCTCCGATTATCCTGGGATGAATCTTGTTTTCATAATGTTTGATAGGAAAAGATATGATGGATGGAGAAGGGTTGTTATAATTTTGCTCTCTGCCAAAAACAAACCTGGATTCACTATTGCTTCACTAATTGCAGATTTTGCTCTTCAAAAGGTATGGTCATGCTGCAATGGAATGGTTCTCTCGTGGCTTCTCAACTCTTTATCTAAAGAGATAGTTGAATTAGTGCTTTACTCTCAAAGTGCCAAAGAACTCTGGAGCGACTTAGAAGATATATTTAGTTAGACGAATGGTGAAAAATTGTTCCAATTACAAATAGAACTGAATGCTGTGGTGCAAGGTAACTCTAGTATATCAGGATATTTCACTAAAATGAAGAATCTATGGGATGAACTAGATGCATTAAACACTTTTTGCTGTTTGTGTTTGTGTGTGCAACTGTGGTGCTAAGGTAAAACTTCTAAAATTCTATCAAGATGAAAGGTTGTTACAATTCCTTATGAGGCTGAATGAGTCATTTATTGGTGTTAGGAGCAATATTTGCTGTCATCCAATTTAGCCTCTATTGGATAGACTCTTTCCATGGTTATCACAAATGAAAAACAACAAGAAATCAATAATTCTCATGTCTATCCAGGGGACTCTGCATCTTTTATCTTAGAAAATCAATCAGGAGGAAATAGAAACTATCCTAGTTTCAAACCACCAAAGGGATCTGTTGACTCAAAGAAGAATTCAAGGCAAGTGCCTACTGCAAAAAGCCAGGTCATAGCGTTGACAAATGCTACATGATTCATAGATTTCCTCCAGATTTCAAGTTCACAAAGCAAAGGAGATTCTAGACCTTGGCTGACAATGCTTACCATGCTATAGAGGAGGTTGATAAAGGGGAGAGTGGCTTCTCAAATGCAAAAACTCTAACTCAAGAGAACATATGAGAACTTTTGCAATTAATTCAACAATTAAAATTGGGACAACAAAGTGATAAGAATACCAAATCTACCACGAGTGGCAATTGTGTTGGTATGAATTCTTATGGATTTTTGTTAAAATATACACAATTCTTGGATGTTGGACAGTGGTGCATCTGAACATATGACTTTTAAGAAGCATGTTTTTTCCAATTTTGAGTAATTAGGAAATCCAATCACGGTGACTCTTCCCGATTCTCACAAAGTTAAGGTCACGCATTATGATTTTGTTACTCTTCTGCCAAACTTGATCTTGCATATTGTTCTCTATATTCGATCTTTTAAATTCAATCTTATGTTTGTCCACATGTTTGGTAAACAACTTAGTCGACATGTTCCCTTCACTCCTGATTCTTGCTTTCTGCAGGGCTCTTCAATGAATTAGCCACTGGAGATTGTGAACAAAAAGACGGACTCTACATTCTAAAATTGAAGTCTAAAGTTGCAACTTCTAGGGATAGTTTAGTATCTAGTCAAGTTTTAATTCCAAAAGGCAATGTGTTGCCAATCCTTTTCCTATTTTGAATTCTACTTTCAATATTCATGTTTCAAATGTAATAAAGAATCTATGGCATTATAGACTGGCTCATATGTCTTTAATCAATATGAGAAAATTTATGTCTATTCCAGTATCCCATTGTTCGAATTTCAATCTACATGTATTATTTGTCCAATGGCTAGACAGTCCAAACTCCCTTTTCCCTCTAGTTCTACTTCTACAAAATCTATTTTTGAATTAATTCATGTAGATACTGGGGGACCGTATAACAATCCTACTAATGACAATTGCAGATATATTCTCACTATAGTAAATGGTTTTAGTATAGGAACATGAACTTTCTTACTATCTTCCAAATCAAATGCTTTTACAGTACTAAAATCTTTTCAAATCATGATAGAGAGGCAGTTTCATACTAAAGTTTGTAATCTCAAGGCATCATTCACCAAACAACTCGTGTTTCCACTCCACAACAAAATGGAGTTGTGAAAAGGAAACACATGCATCTATTATAAATATCTAGAGCACTTGTTTTTCAATTGCATTTACTTATTAAGTTTTGGGGTGATTGTCTTTAAACAACAACCGCTTTGATTAATAGGTTTCCTTCCAAAGTTCTCAAATACAAAACATGTTATGATATTCATTTTATGTCTAAACCAAATTATTAGAGTTTTAAGTGTTTTGGTTGTTTATGTTTCACTTCAACTCTTTCGGTTCATAGGGTAAAGTCTGAACCTAGAGCTGTATCATGTGTGTTTTTTTTGGATATCCTCATAGAAAGAAAGGTTTTAAGTTACTTAATCTGTAAACCAAGAAATTTTTTGTTTAAGGAGATGTGATATTTCATGAAAACATATTTCCTTTTGCCTCTTCTAAACTGTGTGAATGTACCAAATCTTTTTTACCTAAGGATCATACTGTTGGTCCTAAGGATCTTGTGCCTACTTTAGTTCCTCATAATCTGTCCACAGAGGACAATTCTATTCCTATTTACCTATCACTAAGTTTTCTTTTTCTGATGATCATCATCTTGGTGCCTTTGAATCTCCATCTTCTCCTATTATTAATAATTTCTGATAACATTCCCTCACCTTTAATTTCTCTTATGGTCATAGATGATATTCTTAGAAAATCTTCTAGGTCTCATAAAACACCTAGTTATTTAAAGGATTATATTCATAAAATACCTAGTTATCTAAAGGATTATATCTGCAACACTTTGCAACTCAGCAATGTCACCAGTTCTTGTTTTCTTTCCTCTGTTACTCCTCCTTAGGTTTCTCTTTCCATATTGTCTTCCACATCAAACATTCATAAATTCCCTCTCAAACCTCCAAGAAACTACTAGCTACACCCAAGCTATGGTGCACCTAGGTTTGAAAAATGTCATGCCTAATGAAATTGCAGCGCTTGAATTAAACAAAACTTGGGAGGTTGTGGAGTTACCTCATGGGAGAAAGACATTACCCTATTAATGGGTGTATAAAATCAAACAACATTTTGATGGAAGTGCTGATAGACTCAAAGCTCGATTGGTAATTAGAGGAGATATACAAAGAGATGGAATAATTTTCAATGAAACATTTTTATCAGTGGTTAAAATGACTATAATTAGGTGTATCGTGTCTATTGCAGTAAAAAAGAACTGTGAATAATTTCAACTTTATATGGATAATAAATTTTTACATGGAGATTTAGATGAAGAGGTGTACATAAAATTTCCACTCGGACTTACTTATCCTTCCTCAAATCATGTTTGTAGGCTGAAGAAATCCCTTTACGGGCTCCGACATGCATCTCAACAATGGTATGCCAAATTGACTTATGCTTTAAATTTCAAAGGTTTTGCTCATTTGTTTAATAACTATTCCCTGTTCTTTAAGAAAACAGATTCTTCTATATGTATTATGGCTATATATGTAGATGATATCTTGTTAACAAGAAATGACATTGAAGAGATTAATGAACTTAAAGTCTTCCTGAATCAAGATTTCAAAATTAAAGACTTGGGAAACTTGCACTATTTCCTTATGGAGGTTCTTCGCGAGTAGAGGGGTCTAATTCTTAGTCAACACAAGTTCAATTTGGATTTGGTGGCAGAATTTGATATTCTCGGCCTTATGCCAGTATCTTCCCCTCTTGATTCCACATAAAATTGCTTCCTAATTCGGGTGGTCCATTCAAAGACCAACTTTTGTATCACCATCTACTCGGAAAGTTAAGTTATCTCACATATACTCAACCAAATCTTGCCTTTATAGTACAACATTTGAGCCAATATATGCTAGATCCAAGGGGACCTCATCTGAATGCTGCTCTACGTGTCCTTCGCTACTTGTTGAAGGACCCTGGTCTGGGATTATTCATCTCTTCATCACAATCCTTTGAGTTGATAACTTTCTGTGATTCGGATTTGGGGGACTTTCCCCAATTTTTGAAAGTTAGTAAGTCGATTATACATAGCTCTTGGTGTTTCTCCTATCGCCTGGAAGTCAAAGAAGCAGACTTCTATCTCCCTCAACTCTACTGAAGCTGAGTATCGATCCATGAGGAGAGTTGTTGCCGAGTTGACTTGGTTGGTGCGATTATTCATTGATCATTTGATTCCTATAGCTTTTTCGGTTCGTCTTCACTCGCATAGCAATGTTGCGATACATATGGCCAAGAATCTCGTTTTTCATGAGCTAACCAAGCATGTAGAGCTTGCTTGTCATTTCGTCTGACAACAATTTCTTGTTGGTTTAATTTCACTCTCATTCACGCCATCTTCATCTCAGTTAGTTGATTTATTCACCAAGCCCTTTACAGGGCCTCTTCACCATAACCTTATGGTCAAGTTGGGTGTGTTTTTCTCCCCCTCCAACTTGAGGAGGGGGGTGTTGGTGTAGATAATGGTGAAGCAGTAATGAAGAAGAAGACAAAGGTCTGCTAGGTGTGTTTCTTGTTTGAAAAGGCTTTTAGAAGATTAGTCATATATTTGTTTTATTCCTTGTAATTATCTTTTAGTTTGTTAGATAAAGTAGGACACGTTTCATAGTTGGTCAGTCACGTTCTCTATTATTTTTTCACAGATTATTATTCACGTATTCCGTGAGTTGAATATACACATCTGTACAGTAATGTCAAACATACAGAAAAGATAATTTTCTCTCAATCAATTTCTTGCTATTTTTTCAACATGCAGGAAGTTTTAGAGTTCAAATTATCACAAGAGACATGAACAAAAAAAAAGTAAAGTGACGAATATATTGTTTGATGACTCCTCCAAATATACAAATAACACCATCACTTTCACCACCAAAGACCAGGAAGGATTTAATTTTTTAATACTTCAACACATGCTTACCAAAGTAAAAGGACACCATTTATTTGGTAATTAACTCTCCTGTAGATTCTTTAGCTTCATTCTCATGTGTTAATTAGATCAATTAGTCAACATTGAAATATTCAATGCTAATATAACCTTCAAACCTACATATTCCTTGTAGAAAAATGAAGAGATTTGCTGAAATAAATTAGTGGTAATTAATGTACTTGATTTTACAAGGGTTAATATATTTTTTGATTGAAGGCTAAACTCTAAACTACTACTAAATATGCATCCTAAAGATTGCAACAGTTATGGAATGTGAAAGGCAATTTCAACTCATTATTGAATGGTTGTAGACTTGTAGTAAGTGAGAATGTATCTGGTCAAGTATTGATTCATGCTTTATATTTCAAATTAAGGGAATATGAAATATTATTATTAACTGAAAGGTAAATTTGATTTAGTGAAAGGGTAAAATGATAATCCAACTTTACATTTTGAAGCTTCTCACTTTTAATAATATACTAGTCTCTGGGAACATGCATTGCACGTTTGTCCCAAACAATAATGTATTCATCACATCTTCCACATAATCAATAAATTTTAAAAGTTTAGAAATTGATATTATGCAATATAAAAAATGGTTGTAAAGAAAGAAGATATTCTTACCAAACAAATATAATGAATCATCAAACTTCTCACATATAATCATAATTATATTTTGTCATGCGATTATGATGCCATGAAATTTGAGAGAGGATAAAAATGAAAAACATAAATACAATTAAATGTGATAATACATAGATGAAGAAGGAATCAAATAAAAGAAGAAACTTTGAAATCAACAATTGAACACTACTACTTATGATTTATCTCTTATGTCCAATGCCTTAATTTATAGTTTGCATGACCAACTTTTTTCTTATTTCAATATGAGAAAATGAAAAGATAAAGAGTTTAAAATTTAATATTAGAAATGAAGGGTGTCACGCCCCGAGCTACCCCCGAGACGCGGACACTGGACCTAGGATCACAAGTGACCCCAAGCTAACCCTGCTAGCATGACATGAGCATACTAAGAATAATAACAATTGATGCAGAAACTAATCATAAGTAAATCTGAAATGATGGGGGATACCCATATACTAAAACTGAACATATCAAATCTGAGAATTTAATACAAGAGAAATATCAAACTCAAATACTAAGCTGAATCTAACTATGTTTGAAAATAACCTCTAACTGACTAGAAGTGCTGGAACATGCCCCAGCTAAATCTAGCAAAACTGAAACTAAAAGACTGAAAACTGAAAGATAACATGACTATTGTTCTCGAAGAATGAGGACTCACCAATGACGTTGCTGGACTGGAGATCGGGAACCGATCTAAGCGTGATCTGGATGTTGAGGACCTGGACCTACATTACGAGAAGATGTAGCGCACAGTATGCGTCAGTATTTTGAAAGTGTAACACCCCAGAAAATTTTTTGAACAAAGACTCGAACCGTTCATCGTAGTGAGTGAGATTTTACCAATGAATTAAAATTTATTAAGGTCAGGTCAATAGATGTAGCACCTTAAGTTCAAAAAGAACGAAATTGGAAATAGCAAACTCTGAAATTTTGCAAGTTAAGCTATGTATGAGTTTTGGGTCGACTTCAAACGACCATAACTCTTAGCTCAGGATTAGTTAAGTGTGATACCAGATACCTTAGGAAATATGTTTGAATTATATTTCCAACGCCACCGGGTTTTCTCAGTTTTGAAGTTGTATGAGGGAGATATGTCCATTCGAAGTGGGGCTGTCTAGATACGGAAAGTCAAAACCGGATTTTAGAGGGGTATTTTGGTGGTTTCCTTACCTAATCAGAGTTAATTCATTTTACGTAAACTTTTTTTGGGTCTAATGTGATTAGGTTTAGTTTTATAATCCTAATATACGCCTAGGGTTTTAGTTGAGAGTTCAAGAAGAGAAAAGAAGAGGAGAAAAGAAGAGAAAGGAGAAAGGATCAAGGCGTTCGTCGAGGTTCTTGAGTTTTGTCGCGGATATTCACCATGGGTTTAATCCCTAAGAGGTATGTAAGCTTCCACAGTGTTGGGTTTGTTTACCCACAGTCCAATCATGTTATATTCAGCGAAATTTCACTCTCAAAAGTTGAAGTATTTAAGTTCTTGAGAAGTGTTCTTGAAGTTCATTCTAAATCTTGTTTTGTTGAGGTTTTGATGATTTCTTGAGATGAAAGTGATTGTTTTGAGTGTTTTTTTGAGTGGATTAGTGTGTTCTTAGGTTTGTTAATTGAATCTAAGAAAAACTTGAGAACATAAATTGTTGGAAAGCGATTTAGGATCAGAAAATGAGAGGCAAAATTCGTCGAACTTGGCCTGGGAGAGGCAGGCGCGACGCCCCCCAGATGCGCCCAAGGGGTTGGGGCGAAGCCCCTACAGTGCACCCATATGCAGTCTCTAAAGTTAGGGTCTGGCGCCCCGTGCCCAGAACGCACCAGGGTCGCTTGCGCCCACTATTTTTCTTTCGGTTGTCCTGTTTGAGTCCCTTTTAAGTATACCTTCACTCCCTTTGAATCTAATCACTCTAAAATACTTCCGAACACTTAGAAATTATTCATAACATGAATCATAACCTTGAATTAATAATTCAAATTCAAGGTATTGTTAAGGGTTGAGTCTTGAGAGTTCTTCCAAACATTTTGAGAGTCCCTTTGAGTCCCTTTGAGAAGTCTTCAACAATTTCTAATAACTTGTTTCAAGACTCAAGTAAGTGAGCATGAGAGTGAGGAGAATCTAATCATGATTCTAAACTATCACCTAGATCCTTCATATCATGAACCACAATTCTTCAATTCATAATTCACATTCAAGAGGGAGTTAAGAGTAGAGTTTGAGAAAGCCTTTGAATTCAATTGTGAATCCTTTGAGATAAAATTTTGATTTGAACTAATTTTTGAGGAAGTAAGTAAGAGAAGAAGAATATTTGCATACATGAGTTCCATGTATTTGTGTAGACCTTCAAGTCAAGTCGTTCATGTCCATAACTTCCGCATGGACTCCATAAATTGAGTATCATTGAAATGAGTAGTATCTTCAAGTTATAAGTCTTGAGTATTGAGTTACTAATACCTTTTGAGATTATATTTCTAATCATAGGACTATTACATGTTACCCATGAATTCTTTGAGTTGAATTTTTCATGCCATAATTCCGCATGAACCCTATAAGTTGAGCAGTCTTGAGATGAGAAGTATCTTTGAGTCCTTGAGTTGAGTAGTTCATGCTCATAATTATGCATGAACCCTATGAGTTTAGCATTCTTGAAATGAGTAGTATCATTGAAGTTCTTGAGTTCCAAGTATTGAGTTCTGTCTATGGTTATTCAAAACCTTGCATTGAGTGGTTCACGTCCATAATTAGGCATCAATCATATTTTAAGAAGTCTTTTACAAACATTTTAACTTTGTTTTAAGACTTGGACATTGAGTTGAGTAACAGTAAACGTGAAGTTTAGTTTCTTTAGAAGATTATATGGGAACTAAGTATTCCCAAAGAGAAAATGTTTTCACATTTAAACAAGAAAAGGAGAACTTAATTTTCAAAGAGCCTTTGAGCTAGTTTTAAGAAAAGAGTAAATGCTTTCACAATTAAGTGAGAGAGGAAACTTTGATTTCCAAGATAGCCTTTGAGCTAAGTTTTTGAGAAATTATCTCAAATCACAGAAAAAGTATGTTTTTAAACATAAAAGCTAGTATCATATTTGGGGAGTAGTATTGAGCACCGATATGGGGGAGAGTTGAGACAACTCACATCCCCCATCAACCATGTAGCCACCATGGGTAGAAAAGGGTCACACTTTTTAGATAATTCCTTAGTGCTTTTTAGCATAGACTAGTGAATCCACTTAGTAGTCAGGTTCTGTACCCTTGGCAAGGTATAGGACAACCCTGGAAGTGTGAGGCAAAATGTTTTATCATCACAATAGCTCTTAAGTGATGGTTGTCGGTTAGAGAAACTTCCACATAAATATTTGTATTTTTATATACACAGAGTTTGCTTGTATTTTCATATACAAAGAAAGTATAATGTATTCTTAAATACATTGAGTTGCTTTCTATTGTTTTAAAAGCTTTCCATATATTGCATCTCTTATTGTTGCTTTATATTGAGTTGAGTATTCAGAGTTGAGTATCCAGAGTTGAGTATCTAGAGTTTGAGTACCAACAATCGAGTGTCTTATTATTGAGTTAAGCCTTATTTCATTGAGTTTAATATTTTATCTTTGAGTTGAGTATCTTATTCCTCAGTTAAGTTGAGTTAAGTGAGTTGAGAAGAGGTAAGTATGTTTCCCTTTTTATCCAGTTTCAAGCTTCTGTTTATGCTTTAGAATTCTGCTTACATGCTCGTACATTCCATGTACTGAGCCATTTGACCTTCATCTTTTCATGATGCATATCCAGGTATTTAGGATCATCAATATGAGCTTCGTTGATACCACATGGAGTTCGAGTTAGCTATGGCGAGCTTCCTTGTTTTCGAAGAGTTCCACTTCTACTTCTAGTTATATCAGTTGTAAGGAGGTCGTAGGTCTTGTCCCGACTTTCATCTTTGTCATTTAGAGGCTTCATAGATAGACAATAGAGTTTCAGAAGTATGTTCATTTATTTTGTAAATGTTTTAAAGCTTTAAGTTCCCTATTTTGGGGCGAGTTGAATATATTATATTATTCAAAGCTTCTTTTGAGTTAAATCTTTGTATTTAAGTTTTCATGAATTTTTATTTATTTTTAAGCTTTGTATGCTGAAGTTAGTCTTCCGCTTGTAGTCAGCCAGGATGAGGGTTCACTTGGGGACCAACAATGGTTCTTGAGTGCCGTCCACATCCAGGGTGTAGGCTTGGGTTGTGACAAACTTGGTATCAGAGCCCAGAGTTCAAGTGTCCTAGGATGTCTATGAAGCCGTGTCGAGTAGGATATTATTTATGGTTGTGAGGGCCCCACTTCTATAAACGAGGGACTACATACATTTAAGAAAAGTTCCCCTTCTTTCATACTCTAATCATGCAATAGAGCTAAGTCATAGAGATTTATTCATACTCATGTGTTTCTCAGATTCATTCGACTACCCATCATACTAGAGGTGGTTGAAAAGTAATGTGTAAAAATCCTTATGGATTAGTTGTTCTTAGCAAGAGTCTTGAGAAAGTCATGAGACTCCAGAGGGGTTTGAGAGAATCCCAAGAGTAAGTTAAGTGTTCAGTTTTAGAGGAATGCACCCATAATTATATGAATCATGCATTTGAGCTAAAAATCAAGTTGTATTTTTTTCCCTAAGCCTTGTTTAAGGTAAAATCCTTATGAGAAAACATGTTTAGAGCTTGGGTAGTATTTTCACCCGAAGAGGTAGCATGAGTTACGAAGTCATGAGCAGTAGTAGTTAAAGAGCCCAGAGTTAGAGGAAAGTATGTAGAGGTTTAGTAATCTTAGAAAGGGCGATAATGATGAGGCAAGCTATGTTATTATAGTCATGCACCCAGTAAGTTATTGATGAGGAATTTTCCCTTATGGGTAGAGTAAGAATTTCTAGTCAAGATGAGATATAGTATATATTTGTTAACCAGAATAGAGTTGGTGTCGATGTGCCATTGAATTAGATGAGACTAAATTCATGTGTTGAATAAGAGAGCAGAGTATTTATGAGGTGATAGATCTCAGCTAGGTTTATGATTTGTTTGAGAGGGTCATGGTGTTCATAAGGTTATAGAACTAATCAAGTAATGAGATATAGTATAGTAGGAGAACAATCATATTGGTATTCAAGTTTAGTAATAAACATTAAGCTTGAATTTGAGATAAGTTTCATGATCAAAAGAATGGCAACATGAGAGTGATGATGTTAGTCTTGAGATTTGATCTAGAAGTTTTGACATAGAGTAGGTGAGGAATTGAGGTGATTCGTTGCATTAAATATGAGTGGTACAAGCGACAGATCCTAACATTTAGATAAGGGCAGTGAAGTGTGGCCAAGCCACAAGAGTAACAAGAGCATTAAGAGGTGTACCAAGAGGGTATGTTAACAGATGAGGTTCCAATTAAGTGATAATTTTCCATGTGTGCCTAGATGAAATGATTGAGTTGTCAAAGTGGAATAGGTCCATAGCTTTCAAGTGTTAGCTTTAGACCTAAAGGGGAGATGACAAGATGATAAATCAAGTCAAGTGTTGAGAATTTCTTAAGGAGCTGGTTAGTAGGAGTCCATGGAGTTTTTAGAGTACTAAGCTTGAATGTGGTGTTCTTAAACGTTAGGTGGTTCTTGATTTGAGCTCAATGTGGTGGTAAAGAGTAATAGTTTTAGGATGAGGTTCCATATACAGAGGTGTAGAACCCGAACCTAAGGATTTGGTCTAAGCTTGAATATAGTAAGAGCATACCATTAGACACAAACCTTAGTAAGAGTAACCCAATCCAGTCGTCATTCGAGGACGAATGATCCCAAGGGGAAGATATTGTGACACCTCAGAAATTTTTTCGAACATATACTCGAACCGTTCATCGTATTGAGTGAGATTTTACCAAGGAATTAAAATTTATTAAGGTCAGGTCACTATATGTTGAGTTCAAAAAGAACTAAATTGTAAATAGCAAAATCTGAAATTTTGCAAGTTAAGCTAAGTATGAGTTTTGGGTCGACTTCAAACGACCATAACTCATAGCTAAGGGTTAGTTAGGTGTGATACCAGATACCGTAGGAAAGATCTTTGAATTATCTTTCCAACGCCACCGAGATTGATCAGTTTCAAGTTTATATAAGGGTGATATATCCATTCGAAGTTGGGGTGTCTAGATAAGGAAAGTCAAAACCGGATTTTAGAGGGGTATTTTGGTCTTTTCCTTACCCAATCAGATTTAATTCATTTTAAGTAATGTTTTATGGGTCTAATCTGATTAGGTTCAGTTTTATAATCCTTATATATGCCGAGGGTTTTAGTTGAGAGTTCAAGAAGAGAAAAGAAGAGGAGAAAAGAAGAGAAAAGAGAAAGGATCAAGGCGTTCATTGAGGTTCTTGAGTTTTGTTGCGTATATTCGCCATGGGTTTAATCCCTAAGAGGTATGTAAGCTTCAATAGTGTTAGGTTTGTTCACCCATACGCCACTCATGTTATTTTCAGTGAAATTTCACTATAAAAAGTTGAAGGGTTTAAGTTCTTGAGAAGTGTTCTTGAAGTTCATTCTAAATGTTGTTTTGTTGGGGTTTTGATTATTTCTTGTGATGAAAGTGATTGTTTTGAGTGGATTAGTGTGTTATTAGGTTGGGTAATTGAATCTAAGGAAAACTTGAGAAAAGTAATCGATTAAAAGCGATTTAGGATTAGAAAATAGGAGGCAAAATTCGTCGAACTTGGCCAGGGTCGCTTGCCCACACTCCTTTTCCGTCGATGTGCCTTTTAAGTGTACCTTTACTCCCTTTGATTCTAATCACTCTAAACTACTTCCAAACACTTAGAAATCATTCATAACATGAATCATAACCTTAAATTCATAATTCAAATTCAAGGTATTGTTAAGAGTTAAGTCTAAAGAGTTCTTCCAAACATTTTGAGAAAGTCCTTTTGAGGAGTCTTCAACAATTTCTAATAACTTGTTTTAAGACTCAAGTAAGTGAGCATGAGAGTGAGGAGAACATATTCATGAGTCTAGACTATCACCTATATCCTCCATATCATGAACCATAATTCTCCAATTCATAATTCACATTCAAGAGAGAGTTAAGAGTAGAGTTCGAGAAAGCCTTTGAGTTCTATTGTGAATCCTTTGAGATAAACTTTTGATTTGCAGTAAGTTTTGAGGAAGTAAGTAAGAGAAGGAGAAGAGTTGTATACATGAGTTCCATGTATTTGTGTAGAGCTTCGAGTCGAGTCGTTCATGTCCATAACTTCCGCATGGACTCCATAAATTGAGTATCATTGAAAGGAGTAGTATCTTCAAGTTCTAAGTCTTGAGTATTGAGTTCGTAATCCCCTTTGAGATTATATTTCTAATCATGGGAGTATTACATGTTACCCATTAAGTCTTTGAGTTGAATTGTCTATGCCCATAATTCTGCATGAACCCTATAAGTCGAGTAGTTTTGAGATGAGAAGTATATTTGAGTCCTTGAGTTGAGTAGTTCATGCTCATAATTCTGCATGAACCCTCTGATTTGAGTATTCTTGAAATGAGTAGTATCATTGAAGTTCTTGAGTTCCAAGTATTGAGTTCTATCTGTGATTATTGAAAACCTTGCATTGAGTCGTTCACGTCCATAATTCGGCATGAACCATATTTTAAGAAGTCTTTTCCAAACGTTTTAACTTTGTTTTAAGACATAAGCATTGAGTTGAGTAAAAATAAAAGTGAAGTTCAGTTTCTTCAAAAGATTATATGGGAACTAAGTATTCCCAAAGACAAAATGTTTTCACATTGAAACAATAAAAGGAAACCTTGATTTCCAAAGATCCTATGAGCTAGTTTTCACAAAAGAGTAAATTCTTTCACAATTAAGCGAGAGAGGAAAATTTGATTTCCAAGATAGCCTTTGAGCTAAGATTTTGAGCAATTATCTCAAATCACAGAAAGAAGTATGTTTTTAAACATAAGAGCTAGTATCATATTTTGAGAGTACAATTGAGCACCGATATGGGGGAGAGTTGAGACAACTCACAACCCCTATAAACCATGTAGCCATCATGGGTAGAATAGGGACATACATTTTAGATGATTCCTTAGTGCCTTTTAGCATAGACTAGTGGATCCACTTAGTAGTCAGATTCTATACCCTTGGCAAGGTATAAGATGGCCCTGGCAGCATGAGGCAAAACGCTGTATCATCAGAATATCTCTTAAGTGATGGTTGTCGGGTAGAGAAACTCCCACAGAGATATTTATATTTTTATATACACAGAGTTTACTTTATTATCATATACAAACATAGTTTATATAGTATCCTTGCATACAAACTGAGTATAATGTATTCTTAAATTCATTGAGTTGATTTCTGTTGTTTTAAAAGCTTTCCATATATTGCATATCTTATTGTTGCTTTATATTGAGTTGAGTATCCAGAGTTTGAGTACCAACAGTCGAGTGTCTTATTATTGAGTTGAGACTTATTTCACTGGGTTGAATATTTATCTTTGAGTTAAGTATCTTATTCCTGAGTTAAGTTGAGTGAGTTGAGAAGAGATAAGTATGTTTCCCTTTTTATCCAGTTTCAAGCTGATATTTATTCTTTAGAATTCCCCTTATATGCTCGTACATTCCACGTACTGAGCCATTTGGCCTGCATCTTTTTATGCATCAATACGAGCTTCGTTGATACCACATGGAGTTCGAGTTAGGAATGGTGAGCCTCCTTGCTTCCGGAGAGTTCAACTTTTACTTTTAGTTATATCAGTTATTAGGAGGTCGTGGGTCTTGTCCCGACTTCCATATTTGTCATTTAGAGGCTTTATAGATAGACAGTAGAATTTCAGAAATATGTTCATTTATTTTGTAAATGTTTTAAAGACTTAAGTTTCCAATTTTGGGGTGAGTTGAATATATTATATTATTCAAAGTTTCTTTTGAGTTAAATCTTTGTATTTAAGTTTTCATGAATTTTTCTTTAGTTTTAAGCTTTGTATGCTTAAGTGTCTTCCCCTTGTAGTCATCCATGATGAGGATTCACTTAGGGATCAACAATGGTTCTTGAGTACTGGCGACGTCCAGGGTGTAGGCTCGGGTCATGATAGAAAGGTAATGAGCATGCAAGATAAAGTAAAGCTGAAATAAACATATAACTAAACAAGCAATAAAACAAGAGTATAATCTGAACACTATATGGATACTAAATACTGAGCTAACTGAATGCATTGACCAATTTATAATCTGCTAAGACGAAATACTGATTGTACTGAAATGTGGTCAATGTAATGTAGTCTGGCTGAACTGTGGGAGCTACTATAAACCGATAATAAAACCACATGAGCTAAATATGGAGTTCGATGTATACGCCCCATCGAGAGGACCCAATAAACCTGCCCAAAGGTGTAGAGGGATGCTGGCGTGATCACAAAAATGATGCCCACAGAGGGGACTTACAACCTATATGGCTCGTAGTTCTAGGACTATATGAGTGACTGACCCTAGTCCAACTCCATATTATGCTACTCCCAATAGATTAAATGATTAACACATTATGAATGAATTTCTATAATACACTGGATAGCTCAAATTGACATGCAAACTGAGAATGGACAATTATTAAACCGATAAAGACATTAAAAAACTGGGGCATGTATATAGGAATAGCTGAAATATCTGACCTAGTATGTGTTATGCAAGAACTAAAGAAATACACACCTAGGCTTCTGAAATTTATGCAAGAAACGAAGTAATAACATGATAATCTGATTTTTAACATGTAAATAACTAATTCATAATGATTTGCTGAAATTCTAGAAACCCTAGGTCTAGTTATAATGAGGGAATGAAGAATTTGACTGAATTCTAGGGACCTAATGGGCGAAAGGAACCCACTAGTGAAATCCCACATACCTGGTGGCGAATTCCACTGAGAAATCTTTCGATTTTGGGGTTGGAACTGAAGTAACCTTGATGCGTTCTTGAACTATGGTTCTTAACCTCTTTTCTCCTCTTACGCTCTAATTTTTTTATGTTTTGATTAATGATTTGACTTAGGTAAGTTCTAGTTTTGTTTCTAGGCTTAAACTCACTAAAATGTCATAATCTAAGGTCTAAACGACGTAGTTTAGGGGTCGAACGAATAAGGAAAAGTCCAAAAGACCCATGACTTAATAGTTGTCGAAGTCACTGCCGAATGGGACTGACGGACTGTCGATCGACTGATGGTCCGTGATGGTCATCCGTCGATCAGTATTGAAGCTGGGCTTTTGAGGGTCTGATCCACGGCCTTGGACCATGGATCGTGGTCTGACCTACAGTCCGTAGGTCCTGGCGTGGCTTGACCCTTAGCTAATTTTTCTGAGGCTTCTGGGAGGTGGGTCACAGGTGCAAACCACGAACCTGCAAGATAGATCGTGGGTCCTCCTATGGCCTGTGGATGGTGCCCGTGGCTGTCATCTCCAATAGTTGAAAGCTGCAATCTACTCTGTTCGAGTTTACGGGGTGTTACATTATCTCCCCCTTGGAAACATTCATCCTCGAATGAAGATTAAACTAGCTGAAATGGAGGGAGAGGGCTGCAATCCCCAACACTAAAATACTGAAACTGATTTCCGACTGAACTGAGTTCCAACAACATGGAAATACGCTGAAAATGCAAGTACAACCTGAAGGAATATGACACTAAGACTAAATTCACGCATGAATGACTGAAAAACTGAAGAGGAGCTATTACCTCAAGTTGGAGTGAAATCGAAAGGAAAAAGGTGAGGATACTTGGACTTCATGGCTGCTTCTGCTTCCCAATAGCTCCCTCTACGGAATGACTCCTCCACTAAACCTTGACTGAAGGGACTTCTTTGTTTCTAAGCCTTCGAACCTGATGATCAAGAATCTCAACTGGTACATCCTCATAAGAAAGACTATCTTTCACGGCGACACTCTCTAACGGCACTATAGATTCTGGATCACCCACACACTTCTTCAATAGTGAAATGTGAAAGACCGCATGCAGTGCTGCTAGTTCTACTAGCAGCTCGAACTCATAAGCCACTTTGCCAATCCTTTATAGAATCTTGTAAGGGCCTACGTATCTATGATTGAGCTTCCCTTTCTTTCCACAACTCATAACCTCTTCCATAGGTGACACTTTCAGGAAAACCCACTCATCAACTTGGAACTCTAGTTTCCTTGTCCTTACATCTGCATAAGACTTCTGGTGACTCTAGGCTGTGTTAAGTGTATCTCTGATGAGTTGTACTTTCTCCATAGCATCATGAACTGAATCTGCCCCTATCAAGGCTACTTCACCTACTTCAAATCAACCAACAAGAGATCTACATCTACGCCCATACAATACCTCATAAGAGTCATCTGAATACTGGAGTGGTAACTATTGTTGTAGGCGAAATTAATAAGGGAAAGGTGATCATCCCAACTACCCTTGAAGTTGATCACACAAGCTCTCAACATGTCCTCTAGGGTCTGAATGATACGCTCTACCTAACCATCCGTCTGTGGGTGAAATGTTGTGGTAAGGTTAACCTGAGTATCAAGACCTTTCTGAAATGACTTCCAGAAATGAGAGGTAAATCGAGGACCTCTATCTGAGATGATAGACAAAGGAACCCCATGCAGCCTAACTATCTCATTAATGTAAAGCTTGGCGTAGTCCTCTACCAAATTTGTAGTCTTGACCGCCAAAAAGCAAGAAAACTTAGTAACTCTATCAACTATCACCCAAATGGAGTCATGCTGTTTGCGAGTACGAGGTAAACCTGTGATGAAGTCCATGTTAATCACTTCCCATTTCAAAGTAGGAATATCGATCTCTTGAGTCATACCTCCAGGTTTCTGATGTTCTACCTTGACTTGCTGGCAATTGGGGCACTTAGCCACAAAATCTGCTATATCCCTTTTCATACCATCCCACCATAGACTTCCCGTAGATCACGGTACATCTTAGTGGCGCTTGGATGAATAGAATATCTGGAGTTATGGGCTTATGCAAGTATCTGTTGTCTCAACTCACCCACCTTAGGAACATATAATCTACCCTGATAGCGAAGCACGCCATCTCCCCCTTACGAGAAAACCTCAACCCTCTGTTGGTGGATTTCACTCTTTAGTTCAAGAAATATTGGATCACCATCTTGTTTTTCCATAACCTCTACTACCTAAGAAGATTCTGACCCATTCTAAACTGTTACACCACCATCTGATATGCTCATAAGACAAACTCCAAGGCGAGCAAGTCTGTGCACGTCTTTTGCTATCTCCTTTCTTTCTCAATATGTGCCACACTACCCATCAATAGTCTGCTAAGAGCATCTGTAACTATATTGGCCTTACCAGGATGGTAATGCACACTCATATTATAATCCTTGAGGAACTCAAGCCATCTCCTCTGGTGAAGATTCAAGTCTTTCTGGGTGAACACATACTGAAGATTCTTATGGTCTGTGAACACATCTACGTGAACACCATACAAATAATATCTCCAAATCTTAAGTGCAAACACCACTGCTGCAAGCTCGAGGTCAGGAGTTGGAAAGGTGTTCTCATGCACCTTAAGCTGTCTGGATGAATATGCTATAACCTTACATTGCTGCATCAACAGACATCGTAGGCCGACTCTGGATGCATCACAATATATTACATAACCATCTGAACCTTCGGGTAGAGTCAAAACAGTAGTTGTGGTCAACCTAGTTTTCAGTTCTGCAAAGCTTTTCTCAGAATCATCTGACCTTAATACATGACCTTCTTCTAAGTCAACTTAGTCAATGGAGAGGCTATGGATGAGAATCCTTCCACGAACCTTCTGGAATGACCCGCTAGACCCAGAAATCTTTTGATATCTGTAGGAGAGGTAGGTCTAGGCCATTGCCATTGTTTCACTGCTTTTATTTTCTAAAAATCCACTCGGATCCCCTCCCTAGAAACAATATTCCCATGGAAAGCAACTGACTGCAACCCAAACTCACATTTGCTAAACTTAGCGAATAACTGGCGATCCTTAAGAGGTTGCAAAACAACTCTCAAATGGTTTGCATGTTCTTCCTCATTCATAGAGTATATGAGGATATAATCAATAAAGACCATAACGAATAGGTCCAAATAATGTTTGAACACTCTGTTAATCAAGTCCATGAAAGCTGCATGAGCATTGGTTAGTTCAAATGACATACCTACAAATTCATAATGACCATACCGAGTTCTGAAGGCTGTCTTCAGGATGTCACTATCTCTAACTCTTACTCGATGATAACCGGATCTGAGGTCTATCTTTGGGAAATGACTAGCACCCTGAAGTTGGTCAAACAAGTCATCAATTCAGGGGATGGGCTACTTATTCTTGATGTGACCTTGTTCAACTGCCTATAGTCAATGCACATTTTGAGAGATTCATCTTTCTTCTTTACGAACAACACAGGTGCACCCCATGGGGAAATACTAGGTTTGATGAAGCCCTTCTATAAGGTCTTTCAACTGCTCTTTCTATTCCATAATCTCTGTTGGAGCCATTCTATAAGGAAGAATAGAAATAGGCTGGGTATCTGGAAGGAGATCAATTCAAAAGTTGATTTCCCTTTTGGGAGAATCTCCGGGAAGATCTTCTGAAACACTTCTGGGAACTCATTGAATACTGGTACTAACTCAAGAGTTGGGGTTTTAGAGCTTGAATCCTTAACCCATTGTAGATGATAAAGATACCCTTATAAATCATCTTTCTGGACTTAATGTAAGAAATGAATCGACCCATAGGTGCTAAACTACTACCCTTCCATTCTAAGATTGGTTCGTCTGGAAACTGGAAACGAACAATCCTAGTTCTACAATCGACTGAGGCATAACATGAATGTAACCTATCCATGCCTAGAATGATATCGAAGTCCACCATTTCTAACTCTACAAGATCTGCTGTGGTGAGTTTCTAAGAGACTGTGACAGGGCACTTTTTGTATACCCGTTTAGCTATAACTTGGTCACCGACTGGAGTAGAGAAATATAAGGGTTCTGAGAGAGTTTTTGGACGGACATCGAAGGGTTCTGAGAGAGTTTTTGGTCGGACATCGAATTGGATTGCTCTATAAGGAGTTACAAAGGAAAGATTATCCCTTTGATCTAACAATGGATAAACGTCTAAGTCAAAGACTCATAACGTATCAGTGACGACATCAGAAAAATCTTCCTGATCTTGATGAGCCTATATAGCATACAACCTATTTTGGCATTGATCGCCACATGTACTAGATGAGTTACCCTGCTGAGTCGGGCGACCTGATGGTGCTACTGAAGTTGTGGACTGAGCTCTACCATTGTTACCTCATTAACTCTGTTTAGAAGGACAATCCTTCAACCTATGACTAGACTAACCACACCCAACACATCCTTCCTTTCCTGCAAGGCACTCGCCCGGATGGTTCTTACAACACTTAGGACAAGTTGGGTAGGTTTTGATACCTAAAACACTTCCCTCAGACTTAGAGCATGATGCCCTACCTTTTTGATCTTGTCAGAACTTGGAGGATAGAACACTAGCTGAAGAAAGGGATGGGGCTGAAAATTTCTGCTGACCCTGCGAGCGATTCCCACCACCTGATTTATATTAGAAATAATCATAGTTTCTTGTCCTAGCCTTCTTGTTCTCCTTAACCTATTCTCTAAGATTATCACCCTTAACCTGCTGAGCATGAGTCATGAGTCATGAGCCTAGAGATGCTCATATTCTCTAGCAACATAGCATTTCTACATTATGTTTTCACCAAGTCTGACACTCCATGTAGAAACTTATTCATTTGAGCCCTAGGATCAGCAACCATGTGAGGAGCATACCTGGAGAGTTGGGTGAACTTGAGTCCATACTCTTGGATTGTCATAGAACCCTACCTCAAATTAATGAACTCCTTAGCTTTTGCCTCTCTCAACACTCTTAGGAAAAACCTGCCCTAAAAGGTCTCACTAAAGCAATCCCAAATGATAAGAGCTACATATGTATCCCTGTTCTCTTTCCACTGAGTATACCAGATATAAGCCACATCCTTGAGTTGGTACGATGCTAACTCAACCCGATGATTCCCAGTTACTTGCATCACTTCAAAGATCTTTTTGACCTCATAAATGATATTTTGGGGATCCTCACCAACCTACGATCCTAAGAACTCTGGCGGATTCATCCTAACAAAATCCCTCACTCTAGTTTCAGCTGACCTAACATTTGCATTTGCCTGACCTGGAACCCGCTGATTGTTCTTGTTGGCCACACTCTGCGCCAATATCTGAATGGTGTTTCAGAACTCTGCATTCAAAACTTCTTGATCTGGACTGGAAGAGCGGGTTTGCGTTCCTAGCATTCACATTCCTGGTGTTAGCTCTATGAGGAGGCATGATCTGAAACGTAGAACGTCGAGTTAGAACGGAATTAGACCATACCTTACGCACGATAAGAGTAACAAGAAAATGAAGATTTTTCCTAAAACACTTTTTAGCCTCCCTCTCATTAGATGTGGTGCGCACTACACACCCATGAAAAAGACTCTTCCTAGTGTGGCTTTTAAGACATCTTAGGACACTTAAACCTAAGGCTCTGATACCAAGTTTGTCACGCCCCGAGCTATCCCCGAGACGCGTACACGGAGCCTAGGATCACAAGTGACCCCAAGCTAACCCTATTGGCATGACATGAGCATACTAAGAATAATAATAACTGATGCGGAAGATATTCATAAGTAAATTTGAAATGATGGGGATACCCATATAATAAATCTAAACATATCAAATCTGAGAGTTTAATACAAAAGAAATATCAAACTCAAATACTAAGCTGAATCTAACTATGTGTGAAAATAGCCTCTAACTGACTAGAAGTGCTGGGACATGCCCCACCTAAATCGAGAAAAATTGAAACTACAAGACTGAAAATTGAAAGATAACATGACTATTATCCTCGAAGAATGAGGACTCACTATTGATGCTGCTGAACTGGAGATCGGGAACCAATCTAAGCGTGATTTGAATGCTAAAAACCTGGACCTAAATCATGGGAAGATGTAGCGCAAAGTATGCGTCAGTACTTGAAAGGTACTAAGCATGCAGAATAGAGTAAAACTGAAATAAACATATAACTAAACAAGCAATAAAGCAAGAGTATAATCTGAACATTATATGGATACTGAATACTGAGCTAACTGAATACAATGACCAATTTATAATCTGCTAAGACGGAATACTAACTGTACTGAAATGTGGACAATGCAATGGAGTCTGGCTGAACTGTGGGAGCTACTAATAACCGATAATAAAACCAGATGAGAGAAATGTGGAGTCCGATGTATACGCCCCATTGAGAGAACCTAATACACCTGGCCAAAGGTGTAGAGGCATGCTTGCGTGATCACTAAAATGATGCCCACAGAGGGGACTGACATCCTAGGTATCTCGTAGTTCTGGGACTATATGGGTTACTGACCCTAATCCAACTCGGTATTATGCTACTCCTAATAGATTAAATGATTAACACATTATGACTGAATTTTTGTAATATACTGGATAGCTCAAACTGACATGTAAACTGAGAATGCACAATTATTAAACCGATAATGACACATTAAAAAAATGAGGCATGTATATCTGAATAGCTTAAACATCTGACCTAGCATGTGTAATTCAAGAACTAAATAAATATATAGCTAGGGTTCTAAAACTCATGTAAGAAATGAAGTAATAACAAGATAATCTTATTCGGAACATGTAAATAACTAATTCAATGATTTGCTGAAATTTTGAAACCCTAGGTCTAGTTATAACGCGGGAATCAAGAATCTGACTGAATTCTAGGGACCTAATGGGTGAAAGGAACCCACTAGTGGAATCCCACATACCTGGTGACGAATTCCATGGAAAAATCTTTCGATTTCGGGGCTGGAACTGAAGAAATCTTGATGTGTTCTTGAACTAGGGTTCTTGACCTCTTTTCTCCTCTTACGCTCTAATTTTTCTATGTTTTGATTAATGATTTGACTTAGGTAAGTTCTAGTTATGTTTATAGGATTAAACTGACTAAAACCTCATAATATAGTGTCTAAACGACGTAATTTAGGGGTTAAATGAATATGGAAAACACCAAACGACCCCTAACTTAACAGCTGTCGGAGTCACGGACAGTTGGGACTGACGGACCATCGATGTACTGACGATCCGTGCTGGTCATCCATTGATCTGTACTGAAGCTGGGCTTTTGAGGGTCTGATCCACGGCCTTGGACCATAGACCGTGGTCTGACCTACGGTACGTAGTTCTTGGTGTGGCCTGACCCTTAGCCAATTTTTCTGATGCTTCAGGGAGGTGGGTCGTAGGTGCGAACTTCAGACCTATAGGAAGGACCGTGGGTCCTCCTACAATCCATGGATGGTGCCCGTGGGTGTCACCTACAACACCTGAAAGCTGCAATCTGGTCTTTTTGAGTATACGGGGTGTTACTAAGGGTTTTGAAACAATGATCTATTCATTATCATCTTTTCTTAATGTTTTTTTCATTTAAAAGTTGTTCAACTTTGGACTTAACACCTTCCCACTCTAAGTATTTAGTATAATATATATGATATTATTTAATATTTAATTAATTAGATATTTTATTTAGAATATGTGTAAAATGGTAATCCAACTTTGAAGTTGGGAGCTTCCCAGTTTTAATATAACTAGATATAATGTACGTGCGTTGCACGTGGTTGCCTTGTCTTGTAATGCCTACAATTGTGAAACAGTAAGGATACTTATTCATCATAATATATCGATGTAATTATGTGCATAGTCCCTTTTACCTAATTTAACAGAAAATTGTATGCATACTACCATTATTCAATATATTGAATATGTAAGCGAAGACTTTGTATGGATATTTCTCATTTACCAAATATTACTTTCTAAACATTACTCCATTATACCCGACTAAAAGGCTTGAATTAGATGCATGAAACTTAGGGCCGAAGCTCTAAATACTATGTTAATATATAATTTTGCTCGAAGGAACATTTGGTACTGGTTATGACGCCTCCAGAAATAAATGGTACCTTTTAGTAGTTCCAAGTCAATAACCTTGTATCATAATTATCAATATCTAAGTCTACACAATTGTTGTATTTCTTCATATGTTGCGTGGTGATGGTCAACTTGTCTCTTCTTCAACCAAACCTAATTTATTGGTTTTATTCCTAATTCATTACGCTAAAAAAGATATCAATCATTTCTCACCTAATACTTCCTTCTATATGATATTTCTTGTATATATCCATGTCGTCGTATGTGGTTGTTTAGTCATAACCAATACTTTTTTTTCAAAATAAATATTGTCAAGCATATTAGTAAAGTAGGTTGTCTACCAGGAGTGAATATCTAGTGCTTTTTGAAACATTGGATTGATCAACACAATGCTCACGGGCAGTGTTGATATCCCAAAAGTACTTTGTTTGGAAAACAACATATTAAAGTGAGGAATCAACAAATATACTCTATAATTAAACAATTAGCAGATAGAAGAGGCTAGGTATATATTTATATATTGAGAATCTCATGTCACATAATCCAAGAATAGGTTGATCATCTTTCAGCTTTTCCAGATTTGCGCCATCGTTTACTACAAAATCTCCCTATAGAGTAACAGTTGTATGTTCCATGTCATAATGGTAAATTAGAGTTCATTTTATAATAAAAATTTCGCTTCTTTTGCTATTTCCTCTTACAATGATAGGATTCACTATAACTAACACACAAAGCAAGTTTGAATAGAGATGAGGTAAATTAGGGATAGGTATTATGTAACAGACAATGAGAATCTTCAAAAAGTCATGTGAAGAGTTACTGAATATGGCACCATTTGTCACTTTTTCTGCGCGTTCCAAAAATACAAAGCCTTCGAAAAATTTGTGTGTTGAAACAACATGGACACTCTCCTTTATGATTGTGTTGTTTGTAATGGATAGTTTAATCACTTTGTGCACGGAAGTGTAGTGGGGGTTGACTCGATTCAACAGCCCATTAGCAATCTAGTAACTCTTAATTGTCTTTATTTGTCTTTAAGAAGTCCTTCTATGTGTTGATATGCTTATTAATTAGTGTCGCTTGCAACTTTGTCCCCTAGTATTGATGTAATTTATATGTGATATCATTACATAAGTATTAAGTGGAGTAGATAGGAACGTTAGCATATAACCTAAAGAAAAGTGTTTCCTAGTTGTCCACTAATATTTTCGTTTGGATAGTCCCTTCATGGCGTGAATTCTTGTATGAAATTAGAGAACCCTTTTAAATAACTAATACCTTCATCACCTAATTAGTAGAGTATCTTAGTATCTTGTTAATGGGGAAACTCTGCTTTGATAATTCAGTTTCGGTCGCCATGTGTGATGAATCTAGATAGTTAGAGGTGTAAAGGGGAAAGTTAATATGAATATTAATTTTGGGCCGTAACGTGTAATAGTAAAATACAAAGGAATCATTAAGTAGATTGTAGCAATGATATAATCCCAAGAACAGTGTGCTTCAAGTCGTCCAATGAAGAACATTACATGTTATATGAGGAGAGTGGAAACTTACAATTTAAGATGTGGAGTGAACTATGTCAATGTCGAGTCCAATATTGTAATGTGTTTTGCCGAAGGAAGACCAATATTTTCCTAGGAAACAACGCAAAAAGGTTAAGTGACTTACAAAGTGCAGATGTAGGCATAAACAACAAAAAAAGTATACTGGTAGAAGAAGAGGAACAGGGCAGACCTATGCGTTTTCCAGAAGTTGATTTACTAATAGGAGACCATGTTGTATGCGTGGTTGATATAATTAGGGTAATATGTAGAGGATATGTTGGTTGGTGTATAATTGGCCGTTGGGCTGATAAAGGGAAACTTGGCGTGTTTCTTGTGAAAGAGGTGACTATACACAGGTGTTTGTGAGGTTGTGTTGTTTGGCAAATCTTTGGACGTTGGGCAAAGGAAACTTGGCGTCTTTCCTGTGAAAGAGGTGACTATTCGTAGGTGCTTGGGAGGTTGCGTTGGTTCGCAATATTTGGACTTTGGGCAGATGCAGGGAAACTTGGCGTCTGTCCAGTGAAAGCGGTGAATATTCACAGGTGTTTGTTGCACTAGGGGTGTTTAGTTAGGTTTTTTTTAATATGATGGGTATTTTGCATAATCTTATTAAGTGAGGGGGTGTTTATGTAATTTAACATTCCTTTTTTGGAGTTCATGGTTTTAAGGTAGTATAGATATGATGATGAGATGATATGATATATGTTTATTATTGCTCAAATTAATTATGCTTTAGTTTCCGCTAGGACTTAATAGAATGTTAGAGTAGTTCATTAGCAGCATGCCAATACCAAGGGTCCTGTCATTCCCCGAACCTACTCCTTAGGTGGGACTGGTACTCGAGAACCATTGCTGGCCCCAAGTGAACCCTTGTCCTGGCTTAAATTATAACGGAAGACTTAAATAACCAGAAACAGTCTCAAAGGACAACTCATGCAATATCTTAAAGAAATATTAAACTAGCCAAAATGGCAACTCAAGTCTTAACGAATACAACTATAAACAGAAAGACTAAAGAACTATAGGTACTCATCTATGAAGCCTCTAAAGCAAAGAGGGATGTCGGGACAAGACCCCTGATCATCCTAATGATTGAAATACTAAAAGAATGAAAAAAAGGGTCCTCCAAAAAGCAAAGATGCTCACCAACTGACTTTGAGTGCTCAACTGGATCAACGAGTAGCTGGATGCTGATCCTGATTACATGTATTTGCATCATAAAACAATGCAGGCCAAATGACATCAGTACATTGAATGTACGAGTATGCGAGGGGAAAACTAAACATGACATAAGCTTGAAAGGAATCTGAAAAGAATACTTACCTTAGATTTACTCAACTCAAATGCAAAGTAAAACAACAATAAAGATGCAGTTTATACGAAGCATTTAAAACAGTAGATGACAACTTAATGTATTAAGGAAATACAATAACAACTCAGTTTACTTATAAAGCAATATAATAATGTGGGAGTTTCTCTAACCGACAACCACCACTATGAGCTAAAGTGATGATACAATGTCTTGCCCACGCTGTCAGAACTATCATATACCTTGTCGTGATATAGTACGCCTCAACTAAGTGGATCTACTAGTCTATGCTAAAAAGAACTAAGCAATCATCTAAAAAGTATGATCCTTTCTGCCCATGATGGCTACATGGTTTATGGAGACTTGAGTTATTATGAACTCGTCCCCATATTGGTACTCAATACTACTCCCAAAATATACTCGGCTCATATGTTTTAAAACAAAAATCTTTCTGTGATTTGAGATAATTACTCAAAAATAGCTCAAAGGCTCTCTTGGAAATCAATGTTTCCTCTCTTGTTTAAATGTGAAAACATTTCAACTCTTGGGAATACTTAGTTCCCATATAATCTTTGAAGAAATGAACTTTACTCTTACTCTTTACTCAACTCAAAACGCAATCCTTAAAACAAAGTTAAAACGTTTGTAAAAGACTTTTGGAAAACTCTATGAACTTCTCTTGACTTGACTCTTAACTTTCTTTGAATTGAATTATGGATTAAAGGTTCATGATCTCATGTTTATGGATGAATTCATGATGTTTAGAAGTACCTTATAGTGTAGAAATCAACTAGAAGACTTAGGTACGTTGCTAGGGAACTAGTATGGAAAGAAGTGGGAAAAGGTGGAAGAACTGGCGTCCCTGGCACTTTGAGAGACACGGGGCGCCAGGAGGGAAACATTAGAAAGCTGGGCTGGGGCGCACTGGCTGGTGCGGCCCCCTAGGGTCCAAACTTCAGAAGTCCTTCTTGGGCGCTCTGAGAGGAGCGGCGCCCCACCCCCATCTCCAGATTTTTGACGAATTTTGTTGCTCGTTTTTCAACTGTAAACCCTCTAAGATTCAATTGGTTCTTTTTTCCCAAACACTTAGATTTTACTATATCATCAATATATGCAGGAATCTACTCAAAATCACAACTAATTTCACGTATCAAACTCAAGAAACTTCTCAACAACATCAACAACAAGAACCCACAAGAACTTAAATGAATTTTATCAAGAACTCACAATCTTTTCTTTCAAAAACACAAATATGCTGAATTGAATCATGATTGGCACGTGGGTGAACTAACCCAATGCTATGTGATCTCACATACCTCGTAGGGATCACCCCTTGACAAAATCCACGATCTTAGCTTCAAGACATGACGATTCCTTTCCTTCCTTTCTCCTTTCTCCTCTTGGTCTCTCTTCTCTCAAAATACTAACTCAAATTTCAAAAGCGTAAACTGACCAAATTCAGTTTAGACCCCTAAGTAATTACCAAAAACGAGATAATTTAATTGGGTATGGAAAAGACCAAAATACCCTTCCAAAATCCGGTTTTGACTTTCTTTATCTAAACAACCCAACTTCAAATGGGAATATCTCCCTCATATACGAACTCGGAATTGAAAAAACTTGGTGGTGTTGGAAAGATAATTAAATGATATTTCCTATGGTATCTTGTAGCTCACCTAACTCATCCTGATCTAGGAGTTATGATCGTTTCAAGTTGACCTAAAACCCAAACTTAACAAATTTTCTAGTTTTTTTTTCTTTCTGTCCAAAAATGAATCTTTCTAGTTCTAGGTCTTTCTAGTTCTTTCAAATAGAGAGATGTTACAGGTCCACTTGAGGTCATTCATGATCCTGAGTGCTGGTCACAACTAGTGTGTAGAATCGGACCGCGACGGTAATATTTTGGTTTTTTTTCCCTATCAATTGATAGGAAGATACCAAGTACGAGGGGATAAAAATGAAGCCACTTCAAAGCTTGATTTTGTATAAAGCTAGAAAACAACTAATTGGTAAAAGTAGAAGTGCTACATGTGATGTTACTACTTTTCTTCAAGTAGAAAATCCACTTAGAAATTTCGAGGAAGTAATAAATATTCTCAAAGGTAAAGCCAAACTTCTACAAATAATGTTGAAGGAGAGTAGACTGTTTTAATAAGAAAAAGGATTGGATCACAACTTAATTAGAGTCCTAAGATCGCACAATAAACATTCAATCAACGAAATTTGTTACCATCTCAAAAAGAAAGATTTGCAACTCACTTAAGGATTCTTTTTAGCTCGCAAAATCTCATAATCTATCTACTAACATGTTAAAAGGAATTGCAAGTTCAATTTCTGGACAGATTTACAAAGAACATAGGTGTGGAATAGCAGTAAAAAAATAAACCATCGTTGCAATACTTGCTCTAGCTTTAGTCTATATATGCAACTGGACAACAACTAATTGCTTGAGTTTTAGCTGATGCGTTTAATTGTTAAGACTTTAAGCTTGATTTGATATCAATCTTTAAAAAAATATATTTCTTTATACATTAATGACACATAATTTCTATGATCTGATTTCTCAAATGACTAAACTAATTAAGGAATTGAATACTCCTGCTTGTTCAAAGCAGGGGAAAACTTTAGAGGTTAAGAACGGAGGCCACCTTCAAAAATGATGCCATCCCTTAGCATATTTGAAGAATAAATTATCTAAGATAGTTTTTAAAAACTAAATGAACTATTCATGGATGTCATTTATAGAGGAAGAGTTGGTGTCTCTTTATCCATAATCTTATATCAGAGGTGTTGTGAGTTATTAAACCTGACTCAATTGTTCCATCAGTTTGAAAGCATAATATTTTTTAATGCTTCATACATTGCCTCCATCCAAGAGAAGAGAGAAGTAGAGTTTAAGGACTTGAGACACATAAGCTACGTGGGAAGTTTCTACTATATTGTTGTTGAGTTGCTCACTATGGTCATGGTCAAACTAAAAACAAACACATAACTAAAGAAAACATATCACAACTTAAGAAAATACCTCAATTTTTGTCTATGGTCATGTGTTCTCTTCTTTGATCCTTTCTTTTCTCTTTTTGCTAGGTGTGTGGTTGTATAATAATTCTACACTTAATAGCTTAATTTACCGATGTTCAATGCCTTGATTGTCCCAGGTAAGATGTCACATCATTTAGGAGAAAGTCAAATGTTTTCTAGTTATTTGCTAATGAAAGGAATTTCCAACTACAATTGTCCTTCTTGAGTAAATATACAGCGCAAAAACATAATGCATATAACTTAAAGGATTGTTTCGATAATTAAAGAGAGATAATGTATTATTATTGCAGAAACATATGACACATAAAGAAGAAAACCATCACACCCCATATATTAATGAGGACTATTAGTAGATCTTATGGTATCTACAACATTGTTTTTCAATGATGCTTCTGCTACATGACCACTATCAATAAATGGAAGCATGCAAGAATATGTGACATATTTGACACTATCAATAAGCATAACAATGAATATCCGAGTGACGGAATTCGGACCCATGATTCCATCACCATCACCATCAACCAGAACAAATACTACGCAGGAAGAAAGTGACTTATTCTTGCTGACATTCTCTCGCTTTCCATTTGTTCCAGTTTGTTCTTCAAAAATGTTGTCAGAGGGTCAAGAAAGGGAAACTAGAGGACCATTGAGGATCCTTCTACTTTTATGGAGATGAGTTCCATTCTGCCTTTCTTCCATAGATATATCTCTAGCATTGGTAACTGGAACTACGGTTTGTGGAGAAGAAGATGACGCATCAAACTCGAACACTTCTATACACGTGTCTGAACTCAACAAAGGCCCTGGCCAAATGAACACAAAAATGAATTAAAATACTGGAAAGAAGAAGGCTTCTCCAAACCACAAATTTGCTTAGAACATATACTATAACGAGGATACAATGATGTCAGATATAGAATTAAGGGACTCAAAGCAATTCAAAATACCTAAATTCTTAAAGCAAACACTTGAAAAAGTAACTAGATTTGCCTCCGTTGAAAGTTGTTAGGGTATAATAGCTAGAGGAATTCATTTCTATCAAGAATAGAAGATTTGAACTAAAAAAAAAGGAAAAATAAAAGCAAAACATGAATTTAAATGATATGAAGTCCTTAAAATGCTCACTCATATCACAAAGATAAGAATTAATAGTCAGTCTAGATAGAACAACACCTACCAACAACACCTTCAAGGTACCACTGCTGCATAGTTGCCTTAACATTCTCTTTCTCCTCAGATCCAAGAAACCTTTCTCCCACTATAGGACTTTGATAAAGGCGAGGATGGATTCCTGGGATAGACGGGGCGAAATCTCCAGGAACTGCGAGGCCTAGCTCTCTATTTTTCTTATCAGCACTTCCATGAGATGCCATGACTTTCTCAGTTGCCAATACAGACTGAGTTATCAAGTTCCTGTCAATCTCAACAAGTTTATCATTTCTTGGGACATACAAAGAGGTTATTAGAGGATCACTACCATTGACCACATGAACAAACTCATCTACATCCTTATTGCTATTTTGTTGATTGCTTTCACCTTGACCTCCCTAGCCACAATCCAAGCTATGATCTTTTCCACCATATTTCCTAAAATAACCAGTCCCATTCACATGCCCCGTCAATAGTCAAAACTCTTCCACGATGTTTTTTATAAAATCCACTCACAAAAGACTCTCCACTTATAAATGGTTCACACATACCTCCATATCTCACTTTTAATAAAGGAAACAACCCACCAAAGAGAAACATGAAGAACAACACACCAAGGAAGCTAACACTAGCAACCTTCTTTGTTTTCACCTCACTCTTTCTTTTCTCGACCTTCTTGCTACTTTTTGGTGCTGGTGCTAGTTCATGTGATTTTAACTTTGGAATCGGAATGAATGAAACTTGAGATCCTTGTCGCTTCATCATATAAGGTGGTGTATATGACATCCATGGAGGAGGATAGGGATAAATCACGGGGGTGCCGACACTTTAGGAGGTACACCAATACCTCCAAGTTGTGCCTTTAGAGTTGCATTTTCCGCCATTTGATAGGATAACTTTGCATTGAAGTGTTGAATTGTTGAATGAAGTATTCTAAATTTATCCTCTAACTCCTCAACATAATGCTTTTTTCTTTTTCTTGACAAGTGAGTACTTTCCCTGTTCCTAATTTTTCTAGCTATTTTCTTTTTGTCCGCATCATTATTAACGTTAACACTCAAGGAAAATAGAGTTGATTTTTGGTGTTTGCTTATATTAGAATTGACACCCTCTAATTTGAGTTTTTGTTCTACAACTCCACCCTTTATTGAATTATTTTCTAAATTTGGAGAAAAATGTACTGGCTTGTTTGAACCAAGAGCTTCCCCGAGACAATATTCTGTGGTCGATTTGATTATTCCAGAAGCATCTTCAAAACTCCTAAGCAGTCAACTCTTAGGTTGACCAAAGTTATTTGGGTTCATCTGACTCGATTTTAAACCTGGCTCTGACTTGAGACAGTCTAGCAAACAACTAGGGGTTTTAAATGCATCATTATTGGTAGGGTTTGGAAAAACATCATTGAATGATTCATCAAGAATGATGTCATCGATCGTGAAATTAACATTTTGAAATTCCATAGGGAGATCTTAGACATTTTCTTGATATGTTGCGGTCATGTGTAGGGCAAAAAAAGTACGGTCAAGAGGTGGAACTACAAGACCGTCGAACTCCCCGATGAAGTTCGCTTCTTCTTTTGGTGATGGATCGGCCATATCAAGTTTTTTCAGAAATTAATCAGAGAATTCGAAAGAGACATGGTAGGTATAGAGATAAACTGAGAGTTACTTTTCTTTTATAGTTTTTTTTCGATATTGTTAAGATTGATCCATTAGATTTTGTAGATATCATATCTTAGAAATAAAAATTCAGATTCTTGAAGTTTTGAAAATAATTTTGTAAGATTTTTTCATTAGTTGGTAGTGTTTATATTACCAATAAGAGCATGTATGAATACAATAATGCTCTCTTAAATAAAAAAATGTTAGCTTTCATTGAAGTAAAGGGTGTAAATATTTGATCCAAGAATATTTGATTCTATTTATTTTCTCTATGCCTCTGTATTTCACACTTAGAAGGTCATAATGTAGAGTTCAATGACTAGTATATCTTTTAAAAATGAATCTTTCTAGTTAAGGATGTATGCTTATTTGAGTGCTTTTAAATCAAGAGCACTAGTCTAACAAATAAGCAAGAAGTGCAGGATCATAATGGTCCCATATAGTTGTTCATCAAATTTTTGTAACTTTCTAGTGGATTGATGATCTTTATTCACCCAAATTTAATGCACATTTTAATTGATAAATCGATATCTTTGAAATGTGAAATTACATATAAATAGAATTGATATTTTGTCTGAAATACAATTATGACTAATTTTTTTCTTGTTTTCTTACTAACATATCAACTCCTACAGTAATTGTAGAAAAAAAAAATCTCTTGATCGTCATGGAAAATTCTAGAAATAAAACATGAATGTCTTTTGACTGACTCAATAAAGAATACTTGAATGGAATATAAAATTTTATAGATCATGCATTTCCTGAAAAATAGGATGGAGAAAAAATGTCATGTTCGTATATAGAATGTATGCTTATCGATCAAGTAAAACAATTATATATTGTGGTTAATGGTATATGACATCATATGGTAATTGATTTTGTCATGAAGAGTCTAAAATGATCTAATAATACTCAAGAAAATAAAAATAGGTAGTCAACTTTGAGGGGTGATGATATGAAAGGAATGCTATGTTGTTCAACTAGTATTGCTAAGATACATGGAACAATAACTTAACAAATTTTAAAGAGTATTTTATAAACTAGAAACTTAAAACCAGTAAAGAAAATAGAATCTGAAACAAATTAGAAATAATATATAAGATATTTTTCTCAAGGAAGAAAACGAGTCCACTGAATGCACAGTGCGTCCTTAAGGAAATTATTTCCCTCAAGTACCCGAGGTTAATGGAATATATCCTACCAAGATAGAACGATCTTACTCACCAGTGTATCGGTAATTGTAATGACCCGGTTGGTCATTTTTGGAAAGTTTCGTAAACTTATCGATTTTCCCCTCCCGATATTGACCCCGAGTTGTTTCTAATTGAGTTTTGAGAATTGGTTTTGAACTTTAGTTTTAAGTTGTGAATTTTGTAAGTTTTGAGTTTGAAAGGCTAAAGTTGTTAAAAAGTGGTTTTTGGTGTCTTTGGAGTTTTGAGTGTCAGTATGGAATTTCATTGATTTCTTCGGTCCTAGAATGTGGAATCTGGTCTATGAGATTTGTCGATTTTAGATTCAGAGTCTTTTTGAGGATTTGAGGTCCTTTGTTGGAAAATTGTGGAAACTTAGCTTTGGCCTGATTTTGGTCAACATTTGGGGCTTGGATGCTCGGATCAAAATTACAAGAGTTTTGTTGGTTTTGGAGGATGATTTCATGTCCAGTTGAGGTGTTGGTTAATTTCAGGGGTCCTGATCTTGTTTTGGCCTTTTTAGGCGTTATTTAGTTTTTTGTGACTTTCTTGAATGTCGGGTTAAGGAGACCTCAGATTCATACTTGACTGTTCCATTGACTCTAGATTGTCGAGTATAGTAAACTCACATATATGGTTTGTGTGTAGATATTTCCGAACAAATACTGAGGGTCCTTTCGATGATGTTTATATTGGCTGATGTTTCTGGTTCTGCAGTCTTGGCTTTGCGGAAGAGAAGGCTAGCTCGCAAAAGATAGAATGACCATTTGGGCGGGGTTCACTTAAGTGGACGAGTACTCGCTTTAGCAGGGTTCGCTTAAGCAGACCTGTGCTCGCTTTAGCGATGGTTGCTAAAGTAGAGCCTGCTTTTCAAAAGCGAGTCCCCCAAGGTTTGTGTGGTTCTCTTTTGGTCTGAAATTTTTGGGTTTAAGCCATATTTTCCACTTTTGAGCTTGGAAAAACCCCCGTAGATGATTTTGAAGAGATTTCTTCTACTAAATCTTTTGGGGTAAAATTATGTAGTATTGGAGAATACCCAAATACCCTTAAAATAACGGTCAGATTGATCTTACGATTATGACCTACTGTCCCTACTAGTCAACTGTAGACCAAATACTAGAGCTTAAACTTCATCCCAAATTTGGTGAGACCATTTTATGGCCCGTAGGGCTTTCTCTGGTCCGCAGAACTCAACTTTAACTCCAAAATTTCACCATGTTTGGAACACTTCTACGAGACCTTTCTACGGTCCGTCAAAACTCCTAAGGTTCGTGCTTCTCATCCATAGGTCAACTTTAGAAACTTAATTTTCCAAAAACTCAGCTTGAGGTCTACGTCTCCCTTCTATGGCCCGTAGGTTGGACTCGTAGAACATCCATTTTTTTTACTTTCCAACTTCCAAGGTGTTTGAATACAACACAAAGGCATAATCTAATAAACATCGATCTAAAAGAGTCGAAAGTTCCCAAACTTAGTAAATCATGATACACACCATCATAAGACAAAATAATGGAAGAACTCATTTGAAATAAGCCTTTACCATTTGGAAACATTCCTTTTATTTTAAGATGTGATAAAAAATAAGGTCAAGCCCCTAACTCGGGCATTTCAAGTCAAATATTCTAAAATAATCATCTCAAACGGGTAATCTCATGGTCTCCAAGCAAATAGAAATATCACATAAGGCCCCCACATGGGCTAAGCATCACACACAAGCCTCCCACATGGGCGAAAAAAATACAAATAAGCCCTAACACGGGTGAAACAATAAAATATACAATTTAAAACATCTCTATGTCATGCTACTATTCCATACCATAGTCTAGTTCATAGAATAATCAATTAGCCAACCTAGTATAGAAGAAGGATAAGCCAAACCTAGCTCGTAGATCGAAAAATCACCCGAACGACTCTAACGAAGCTTTTCTTCTATCAAACAATCTTTGAAATGATCCTCAACTATCAAGAATGTAAAGGAATCATCAAAAGGGTTACAACAATACCCATATAGCTAAGGTTAGGAATTAGGGTTAAAATAGTAAAAGGGGAAGGATAAAATCATAATTTTATTTGAAAAACATATTATACAAGTAAAGGGGGATTTGGGGTTTAATAACCCATTAAAATCTAGAAAAAACGAGTTCCAAATCAAGAAATTACCAAATTATCAAACTTGGGGAAAAACCCCAAAACCCACATGTGAAATATTTTTAAAAAAGAGAAATTTTGTAAAAACTTTGCAAGAATCAGTTTACCCACAATACAAGGACCTTAAATCCTGAAAATCAATGAAAACTCATTCAAAGTCGACCTTTAAATAAATAATTTTCGATTTCTCTACTTTGGGGTTTCAAATCTCCACTTTCTGGATAAAAATCATGATATATGAAAGAGATATTCTTGGGAAAAGAGTTAAAATAGGGTTAGAAATACGTACCCAATGATTATGAAAGAGAAATACCTCAAAAATCACCTCAGACCTTTCTAGATCCCAAAGTGTCAAAAATATGAAAGGGGTTCAAATAGATATTTAACTCAGCGATTTCATTGCTAAAACCCATTTACCATCACTAAAAGACTATTTTTCTGCCGCTAAAAGTGTGCACCGTCAACATTTAAAACATCTTTTTGACCATTGAAACTCATCCGGAACCCTACATGAACCAGTAATGCAAATTCATCATAAAAGATGTTCTGGAACTAATGGAATCATCAGATTTCAAAAGAAAAGATTGTTATGACCAAAGTACCCCCTTAGAACCCATTTAGGTTAAAAATTCAACTTTTTACCTAAATAAATAAATGACAACCTAAGGTATCAACACTCTAATCGACCACTATACTAGATCCAACTCGACGTTCCAGACTCAATGAAACTGATAGAATCATCATCCAATGCTCAAATCACTAAATGATGACCAAAGTCAACCATTTCAATATAACTCAACTCAAAAGGCTCAAATCCACCAAAACCTTACTTGATCGCATCAGACACTACACTAACCATTTTCGCAACACATAATAAACAAGAAATGTTTAGGGGAAGGAAGAAACAGATCATTTCACACATAAAAGTAATTTCTTAAGAAATAGGACATTACAAAGTCTCAGAATAGAATTTCGTCAATTCCATTAGCTCTGGATTGTAGAATTTCGTCTAGGAATGATGTTGTTTTAAGTTTCAAAGTATTTATTTGGATTTAAGCTATTGAGTTGGAAGTTTATGTGTATTTAGAGCAAGAGTTGACTTTGATAAGCATTCAGAGTTCGGACCCTCAGATAGGATTTTCAATTACTCTGTTGAATTCAGATGGTGATTTTAGGCATATGTGAGGTCTTGGTTGATATTTTAGAGGTTCCGAGGGTAGGTTAGTAGTTTTGAGTTAAATTTAGTTTATTGCGACTTTAACATGTTTTTGGTCAAGGAGACCTCAAATCCATTTTTCTACAGTTCCATTTAGTTTGAACTATTGAGTTTAGTTGGGTATCATATCTGGGTTGTATGCACGATATTCCCAACAAATTTCAAGGGCCCTTTGGGTGAATATTTCTATGTCTTGATTATTCTTGTGTTTTGGTGCTGGCATCTCCTTCGCGTTCACAAAGCTTGGCCGCATTCACAAAAGGTATGACGGGATGGCCTCTGCATTTGCGGAAGGGTAGGTTAGTAGACCCTCATATTCATAGGGTTTAGTTTGCATTTGCGGAGGGTCAAGGAATAGACCTTCAAGTTCGTAGAGTGGTCTCCGTTTTCACAAAGGGTTAGTTCATGTGGTCTCTACGATCGTGGTAGGGCAACCACGTTCGTGAATACTAATGGCATGACAAATTAATGAAACTTCCTAAAACGTGAATTCTTCCCCCAATTCTCCATTATTGGACGTTGAGAGCTCTAGGGGGTTATTCTAAAGAGATTTTTCAAGCTAAAACTATTGGGTAAGTGATTTGAACTCTCTTCCTTCATTACCCAATTATGATTTCATGATTTTTATATCTAAATCCTTATTTTCAAATTCAAAGTTTGGGGGTTTAGTCTTGAAGTTGTGTTCTTGGTAAATTGGGGGTTTAAGGAGAATTGCTGCTCGTTTTTGTTTATGATTTCATTTATGAGTTCAAAAATCTTGGGGTACCTTGATTTTCCACAAAATTTCAGATTTAACCCTAACCCAAAATAACTTTTTGGGTCGATTTGGATCTGGTTTGTAAAATCAATTTTATGGCTGTTTTTGTTCATGATTTCTTATTTGAATTATTTATTGATTAGATTGTGTGGACTTGAAAACTCATCGTAGAGGGAAGGCTCAAGTGCCAAGTTGATTGTTTTCTCTTTCAATGCAAGTGGACCTCTCTGACTATTCGTTAACAGTATGGAACCTTGCATGCAATAATGTGTGATTAAGAGTAATTTGATGAATTGGTGAAGGGTTTCATAATTCTTTCCCATTGATCAAATGTTGATTGAATTCTAGTGATAATGATATTGTGGTGTAAAAAGGAATTCATTGATATTTTAATGTATGATGTGTCATGAATGGTTTGAACGGTTATATTGACTCACTATTGATTATGTTTCATGATTGTGTAAGTGTTGATTGAGTATTGATATAGAATTTGTTATCTTCTCACTATTCATGTGAACATGTCTATTTGCATTGGTTCTGAAACACTATGATAAGGAATTGGATTCATAATTATACCGAAGGGAAATGGTTTAGGTGATTGATTTGATTCGAAAAGGAAATGGTTTAGGTTATTGATTTGATGCCTAAGGAAAATGGTTCTGGCTGTACCGAATAGTTTCAATGATGCTGAAGGGAAATGGTTTTGTCAGATGCATGGATCTAGTGAGTCCCCCATGGGTCCTGATTTGATAATCAGCAGATGTGTATCATTAGAACAGACATACATCACTCTATATGACATTGCACTACATTGCATTCCATTCCATTCCATTCTTGTTTCCATGACCCTTATTATTGATTTTCCACGGCATGGTCATTATTTGATTATGAAAGATTGTGATGATGATTTGAATATGTTGATGTGCAAGTTTCAGTATCTTACAAGTGCTATGTTCCTCTATGAATTGTGAATGGCTAGGTTGGAATGGTTTGAATACTATGTAGGTTGTAGTATGTGGAGGTTCAAATGATTTGGTTGGAGTAGCTGTTTTTAGTATTTCTTTACTCTGGTTTAATTAGGGATGCTTGTTGAGTACCATTGTTGTTTGATACTCTCTTGATTTGTACACTTGTGTATGTTACTAGCCTGGATTGTCTCGATCACCCGTACTCATCTTTGTCTTAGACTTGCTTTGGGACTTTGCGAGGTAGATGCTTCTCATCTCGGTAGACATCAATTACTCTTTCATAATGTCCTTTTTTTGTTCTAGATACAAAGACATTTAGACTTGTACTTCTTTTGAATCTATTGTAATACTTAGAGGTTTGTACATGTGACACCAGGTGTTGCTGGTATATGAGTTATATTATGTTGGTTTCCGCATGTGCATGTTATGTTAACCCTTTATTCTGTTATAACTTTCACATTTATCTCATCAAGGATTCATTATGATGATCTGTCTTGGTGGGATAAGTGATGTTTCCACACAATTGGTTTTTGGGTCACGACATTGATGGCAGACAAACTTGTGAGATAAAAATGAACTAAGTGAGTTGAGATGGTAAACATATTTTGTTAATTGATTGTCTAATATTCGAGCTTAGGACTCTTATAATTCAATATACAATCTATTTTATCGTCAGAATAATACATTCTTGAATTTGCATAACCAACAATCACATGACAAATATTGGTTAGAAATAAGAGATTTATACCAATATTTGATTTCACTCAAGTATTTCCACATAAAATTCACATTAACAAAAATATTTATGTCATGTATAGTAGTAACACCTCGGATTAAAGAAAGAGTAGAAAGGAGGCTGGTAGGGAAATCACAAGCAAAGAATTGGACCATGGAACCCTTCATGGAGCCTTAGTCGGGATGTGAAGGGGACCACGGTCAGTGAACAGACTTCATGGTAAGTTCCCCCAAAACTGCCTCGTAGGAGTCCTTCCCATAGAGACCTAGATCGCCCATGGAGAGGATGACGACTCATGGTGGGACTCGTGAAGACCTCCCAGAAACTGCCAAGGCTAGCATCCCTCCTACAGAGGCCTAGACGGTCCATGAGGAGGTTTACAGACCGTGTTTGGGGTCGTCAAGTGACCTACAGGAAATGATCCCTTCCCCTGGCCACTGGTCAAGTACCACGATGGCCATAACAGCTCGTGGAGTCCTAGACGGATCGTGAAGACCACCTTGAAGTGGCTACGTCAGTTAAGTCAAGGTCTTTTGGGTCTTTTCCATATTGTTTTAATTCAATACACTTGCGTTTTGCCCTTAACCCAAAGCACTATATAAAGGGTTTAAACCCCAAAAACACCCAAATGAACTCATTCTCTCAAATTCTCAAAAGAAGAGCAAGTTCAACCCCTCAAATATTTATCTCTCTAGAAGTTGAAAAAGAAAACTAGGTTTCAAGATAAAGTCTCCAAATCCCCCATTGATTTCAAGCTTTTGGCATGAAGGTATGATAGTCTTCATCTATGGAACCCTCTCCTCCATAGAGTTCCTAAAATTCTCAAATTTACAAAGTTAGAAATCCTCAATTAAGTTAGGTTTTCTTCTATTTAATGGTTCCTTTCAATATTGATATAATTGATTATTTCATGACGTATTCTGCATGAATAGAGAATATTCTATGTTTATAAGATGAATCCCCATGAATCTATGTTTAACCCATGTATTTATGATTGAAAGTGGGTTCTAAACTACGAAAGGAGAATTATGCAAATATGCATGTTCTTATGAAATTGATGAAATATGATATAAATTGCTTTGAGAGTGACACGTAATTGATGTTGTTGTTTTTTGATGAATGTGAAAGGTTTTCTCACATAAATTATTCTAAGGTTGAAAGGTCTTTTCAACTTAAATGAATCAAAGTTAAGTAGCTATTCTAAAAATGAGGAAAGCGGCGATTACCCATGACGTTCAATGCTAAGACAAGTTGCAATTACCTATGTCTCATGAATGTTAAGGAAATTTAAGACTAATCAATGTTCCGTGGGAGTTATGCTTAACACCGAATGGACAAGTGGCGATTACCCAAGTCCCATAAACTATGTGCCATCATAGGTTGTATCGATAGACATTAGCTACTGGATCCACGTAAGCTAGAAGTTCATGGTTTTTACCTTTGCAAGTGAGAACACCTCTTTTTGGTGTGGGGTAGATACCTGATTCCATGTTAATAGCTCACATGGTCTTACATGTCGATTAAAGGTAAATCTCCCATATTTATGATTCAAGGTTACTTCAAGAAGTATCTCACGAATGTTTTAAAGTGATGTCTACTTGCATTGACCTGTTTTTATGACGTATGCTTTCTAAATCTTTTATCTCATGTTTTAGCTTGATCATTGCATATCATGAAAATGTCCATTTTTACATGATTTTCATACTTTATGCATTGCTATCATACTTAATAAATTCTTGTACTAACACATACTCTTGCCTACATTCTTCTAAAATATAGTGTTTGATGCTCCAAATTCACATTTTTTGTGGCTAGAGATCTCTTAGTAGAAGTTTGAAGATTGGTGCATCCTCAATTTTTTAGGAACAAGCCTTTATTTCATATTATAGATAATTTTCAAACTGAACTTGATGTACGGGTTACGTCTCGATTACTCCTTTGTATAGACGGCTTTGAGACAGTGTTTAGACCTCTACTTCGTTTATAGAACTCTATTTTTTGAACTTGTCTTTTTTAATCTCTTGATTTCTATTATCTTGTACGATGTATGCTAAGTGGTTTCCATAGGGCTTCTCGCGGTCTTATACGCCATGTTAAACCTAGGGTCTACCTTGGGTTATGAAAAACATAGTTATCAGAGAACAAGGTTTACAAAGGTCCTAGGAAATCTCATAAGCCACGCCGAGTAGAGTCTTGTTCATGAGTGTGACGAGCACCACACTTTTGAACAAGAGACTACAAGATGTTTAGGAAATTCCACTTCTTTCATTACTCTAAAGTCGTACGATATAGTTTAACTTCATAATGTCTCTCCCATAATCCTTATCCGATACTCTAAAGGATATGGCCACTCGAAGGGCATATGCTAGAAGGAATGCGGGAGAAAATGTGGAGTGAGATGATCCTCAAGTTTCAATCGACCTTTTGGCAGAACAAGTGACTAATGCGGAGTTTAGGGATGCATTTCAAGTGTTGGCTCAAACCATGACGATTAAAGCCAATAGGGAACTTGTTGTCCCCGGGAACCCAAATGTCGATACAACGGCAACTAGAGTGAGATACTTCACTAGAATGAATCTTCTGGAGTTCCATGGCTCTAACGTTCAGGAACACCCCCAAGAGTTCATTAATGAAGTGTATAAGGTGTTAATGATCATGGGTGTGATGTCGGTTGAAAAGGCAGAATGGCCGCTTTCCAACTTAAAGGTGTTGCTCAAGTTTGGTTCAACCTATTGAAGGAAATGAGGGCAGTTGATGCGGGTCCTCTCGATTGGGAAATTTTTAAGGTTGCTTTCCTTGATAGGTTCTTTCCCTTTGAAATAATGGAGGCAAAGGTACTTGAGTTCATCAACCTTCGTCAAGGAAGCATAAGTGTGAAGGAATATGCTTTGAAATTCACACAATTGTCTAGATATGCTCCTACTACAGTTGGCGATCCTAGGGAAAGAATGAGTAAGTTTGTTTTGGGTGTGTTTGAAATGGTAGTTAAGGAATGTTGTACCCCCATGCTTATCAATTGTATGAACATTTCTTGTCTCATGGTTTATGCTCAACAAATTGAAGAGGAGAAACTTAAGGAAAGGTCTAGGGAGGCAATGAGGGCCAAAATAGGTGATGGTTATTTCTGACACTCAAGGTCCGATGGACATGATCATTCCAAGTTCCGACAAAGGTTTTCTGGTGAAGGTTCCTCCAATGCTCTTCCGAAGTTCAAAAAGGATATGGTGTCTAACCCTAAACCTCAAGGAGGAAATGGTAGTGGATCTTCATTGTCTACTTGTGCTAAGTGTGGAAAGAAGCATGATGGTCGATGTCTAGACGACTCCAATGCTTGCTTTGGTTTTGGTAAGATGGAACACAAGATAAGGGATTGTCTTTCAATTGCTAATAACGGGGAGGATAATTGTCGATGTGTTTAACCAAATCCTTCATCCGGTCCTAGTGGGAGTCAGAAGCAAAACATATTTAATGCAATTCAGACTTGTCATGATCAAGAGGGTTCACACGATGTGGTTACATATATGTTGAAAGTCTTCCAACTTGATGTTTATGCTTTACCTGAACCCTGTGCTACCTTGTCTTTTGTGACGCCATATGTGGCTATGAGGTTTGATATTCTCTTGGATGTGTTGTTAGATTCTTTTTCTATCTCTACTCCTGTTAGTGATTCTATTATAGCTAATATGGTCTATGAAAGTGTCCAGTTTCCTTGTCCCATAGAGTCACTCATGTTGATCTTGTAGAGCTTGATATGCTAGATTTTGATGTCATCCTTGGTATGGATTGGCTGCATTCACGTTATGCTTCTATTGATTGTAGGACCTGTGTAGTCAAGTTTTAGTTTCCAAAAGAATCCATCCTAGAATGGAAAGGGGAAAATTCTATGCCTAAGAGTCAGTTTGTCTCTTATCTTAAATCTAGAAAGATGATTTCTAAGGGTTGTATATATCATCTTGTTCGGGTTAGGGATATGGAATTTGAAACCCCTATTCTTGAGTCAGTCCCGGTTGTTAAAAAGTTTTTGGAAGTATTTCCCGATGATTTACCCGGTGTTCCTCCCTAGAGGGAAATATACATCTGTATTGATCTTCTCCTAGATATGCAACCTCTCTCTATTCTTCCTTATCGTATGGCTCCGACATAAATTAAGGAATTAAATGAGCAATTGAAATATTTGTTGGATAAGGGTTTTATGTCACCAAGTATCTCTCCATGGGATGCTCAGGTTTTGTTTGTTAAAAAGAAAGACGGTTCTCTTTGTATGTGTATCCACTATCAGCAATTGAACAAGGTTACCATTAAGAACAAATATCATCTCCCAAGGATAGATGATTTGTTTGACCATATTCAAGGAGCAAGTTACTTCTCTAAGATTGACCTTTGGTCTGGTTATCACCAATTGAGGGTGAAGGAAGATGACATTTCGAAGACATTTGTTCGAACTCGATATGGACATTATGAGTTTTTGGTAATGTCATTTGGCTTGACTAATGCTCCGACGTCATTTATGGATTTGATGAATATGGTGTTTAGACAATACCTTGACATGTTTGTGATTGTATTCATTGATGATATATTGATCTATTCAAGGAGTGAAAATGAGCATACTCATCATTTGAGGGTTGTGTTGCAAGTCCTCAAAGATCAACAACTCTTTGCAAAGTTTAGTAAATGTGAGTTTTGGCTGAGGTTCGTGGCATTTCTTGGTCACATTATTTCCGGTAAGGGTATTGAGATAGATCGTAAGAAGACTGATGCGGTTAAGAGTTGACCTAGACCTCTATCCAATTCGGATATTAGAAGTTTCTTGGGTTTAATCCGTTACTATAGAAGCTTTATTGAAGTTTTTTCTTAGATTGCCTCTTTATTGACGACATTGACTCAAAAGAAGGTTAAGTTCATATGGTCCGAAGCATGAGAGAAGAGTTATCAAGAATTGAACGATAAACTTACTTCTGCTCTGGTGTTGACTTTACCGAAAGGGACTGATAGATTCGTTGTTTATTGTGATGCCTCAAGAATTGGGTTAGGATGTATCCTTATGCAAAATGGGAAAGTTATTGCCTATGCCTGAAGACAACTTAAGATTCATGAAAAGAATTATCCATGACCTTGAAATAACGATTATTGTGTTTGCTCTTATGACTTGGAGGCATTATTTATATGGTGTACATGTAGATGTCTTTGCTGGCCACAAGTGTTTGCAATATGTGTATAACTAGAAAGATCTAAATCTTCGCCAAAGAAAGTGGCCTGAGTTAATGAAAAACTATGACATTAGAGTTCTCTATCACCTCGGTACATCAAATGTGGTGGCAGATGCTCTCAGTCGGTTATTTTATGGGTAGTGTTGCTCACATCAAAGATGATAAAAAGGAGTTGGTTCGAGATGTGCATAGATCAGCTCAATGGTTGTTCGGTTAGTTGACTCTACCAAAGGTGGTGTTATGGTTCACAATGGTTTAGAGTCATCTTTTTTGGCTGATGTGAAAGCAAAGCAAGGTCTTGATCTGACTTTTGTTGAATTGAAGAAAGTGGTGGTTAAAAGTGCGTAAAGGCTTTTTCCCAAAGGGGATATGGTGTACTTAGATATCAAGGTCGTTTGTGTGTTCCCAATGTAGATGACTGGAGAGAGAAGATCTTATCAGATGCCCATAATTCCTTATATTCCATTCACCCTAGACCCACAAAGATGTATCGTGACTTGCAGAAGATCTATTGGTAGAATGGGATGAAGAAATATATTGCGGAATTTGTGGCTAAGTGTCCTTATTGTCAACAAGTTAAAGTTGAACATGATAAGCTAGGAGGTTTATCCCAAGATATTAGCATTCCTTCTTGAAAGTGGGAATATTTGAATATGGACTTCATTGTTAGTTTACCACGCACTCGGTGGCAACATGACTCGATTTGGGTTATAGTAGATCAAATGATGAAATCGGCTCATTTCATTCCCGTAAGGGTTTCTTATGCGGTGGAGAAATATGATAAGTTCTTGAAGGAGATGATGAGGTTTCATGGGGTGAGCTCATCCATTATCTCCGATTGTGGTACCCAATTCACTTCTCAGTTTTGGAATCTTTCTAAAAGGGTCTTGGTACTCGTGTTAAGCTTAATACGACCTTTCATCCACAAACTGATGGGAAAGCGGAGTGACTATCTAAACTTTGGAAGTTATTTTAAGGGCATGCGTAATTAACTTCGAGGGCAATTGGGATGATCACTTGCCTTTGATCAAGATTGCATACAACAATAGCTATAATCCAAGTATTGGCATGGCTCTAGTTGAGGCTATATATGGTAGGAGGTGTAGATCTCCTATAAGATGGTTTGAAGTGGGTGAAGTTGCCTTGATAGGTCCCGAGTTGATACATAAGGCTATGGAGAAAGTTTGGCTTATTAGAAAAAGGTTGAAAATGACTCAAAGTTGACAAAAGTCCTATGCTGATGTTCGAATAAGATATCTTGAATTTGATGTTAAGGATTGGGTCTACTTGAAAATTTCACCCATGAAGGTTGTAATGAGATTTGGGAAGAAAGGGAAGCTTAGTCCCCGTTATGTGGGCCCATATCAAATTTTGAGGTGAATTGGCCAAGTTTCTTATGTCCTTGATTTGCCTAATGATTTGGCATTTGTTCATCCAGTTTTCCATGTCTCCTTGTTGAAGAAATGTGTTGGAGATTCGACATCTATAGTCCCCTTAGAAGGTTTGGGAGTTAAGGAGAATCTTTCTTATGAAGAAGTCCGGTTAAGATCTTAAACTGGAAAGTCCAGAAGTTAAGAAATAAAGAAGTTGCTTCCGTGAAGGTTCTTTGAAGGAATGAATTAGTTGAGGATGCTAATTGGGAGGCTAAGGCCAATATTATGTCCTGTTATCCTCATCTCTTTTCCTCCATCCCTACTCTAGCTTGAGGTATTTATTTCCTCATGGATTACTCTTTTGGTGTCATGTGTCTTAGATATTCCCTTGATTTCCTCATATATGCATGTTCATGAAAAGCTTAAATTTTGAGAAAATGAGTTAGTTGGTTGATTTCTTCAAGTTTATGGGCATTTGAGTATGAGTAACATATAGATTTCTTGATATGATATTTTGAACACGCTTGAGCTTGGAAATGATATTTCCTCTTCGGATATGTGCATTTTTGTGATGTCATGCATGTTGGGCTGTTAGATTTGAGTTCCTATCTCCTTATGATGTTTAGAACCCCATTCGAGGATAAATGTTCCCAAGGGGGAGATATTGAAACACCTCATATTCAAGAAAGACTAGAAAAGATGTTGGTGGGGAACTCACGTGCCAAGTAATTGTCCATGGAACCCTTATTGGAGCCTTGGATGGGCCGTGAACGGGACCATGGTCCGTGAAAAGGATTCGTGGTAGGTTCCCCCAGAACTTCCTCGTAGGAGTCCCTCCAACGGGAGCCTAGAAGGCTGATGTTTGCATAATCAAGACAAAACATCCGATGCAAGTGTCTACGATCGTACAATAGTTTTGTAACTGAACCAAGGGTTAGGATAGTCCCAAGAGAGTGGTTTTGAGAATTTATAGAAAAATAAAATTTCGTTCTAACTAGTCGTAGCTAAAGACAATAACGAGTAAAAACATTGTAAATTAAAGGGGGGACACAAGAGTGTCAATTAACAATGGGGGGTTTTTGTCACAAGTAAGGTAAAAACAACAAATAAACAAGGGTTTCTAAGTAATGAGAGGGAATCCTTAGGATGTGACGGGAATATGGGTTAATCTAGATTCTTTAGTACATGCTTTCGATAGAGGATTCATTG